>VZTO01018771.1:38784-136338 GCA_013400615.1 Syrrhaptes paradoxus | reverse complement strand
GTAGATGGGCAGGATACAGACGGCTTTTGTAAATTATGTCTTGCCTCTGGGTCAGACTGTTCATTGTGTCTGGAGATTTTTGTACGGTTTCTACTTTCTTCCAACAGAGTAAAGTGTTTCCAGTTTCCTTACAGCAGGGTTGCGTGTCTCTGCAGAAATTTGTCATGAGAGGGAAAACCTTTATGACTTCTACTTTTTCTTAAGGAATGAGTAGCCAAAATAGAATAAAACATAGAAACAGATACTGGTTTTTAGGGGAGAATCCAATTTCTTCATTTTCTGCCTTTTCTTTATTTGTGATCACTGACACTTGACCACAAAATACTAATTGCATTTCATTTTAGAAACCTCAGGATCCGCTTTGGCTGGCCCTGTTGGCAGAAGGGAGACATCTGAGCGTAAACACAGAGGCACAAAAAGTTTCTAGCGTTCTAGCTGGCTACCTTGTAGTCTGATGAAGGGAGAAAATGAAATTCTGAAATTTTTTTGGAATAGCATCTAACAATGCTAAAAGCAGTATTTGCCAACTGGCAAAAGCAGAGTCGATAAGTAAAGAAAAGGGGTGAGAGCACTGTTTATAATAATTGTAGTGGTACTGGATTTTTTAAAAGCTCTAATGTATCATTCCGATGACATGCTTCTTAGATATCTGTACATTTTTCATTTACATTTTGACATTTAAATTTACATCGTTTTATGATCCTGTAGTTTTACAGCTCATCCTACATACACTTTTTTCAATGGCAAATTGAAATCACAGATGAAGTGTGCTTAACTTGAGTAAAGAAGAAAAAAAATGTTTAGTGGGTTGGGGAAAAAAAAAAAAAGTCGTAGCACACAAACATATTCCTTGGCGGCAAGCTTGTATGTGCAAATTAGGCTCACTTATGAGAATGGCCTTTTTCTTTTTTCTTGTGCTAACAAATCCCAGGGAAAGTGCGTATGGTTCCTCAAAGTATTAAAATGTATCCCGCTGTTGGCGTGGTAGGGAACACAGTTTGTAATACTCAAGACCTTGCCAGAAAACTGCAGTAAAAATATAACTAGACTACTGGATATTTGGTGAAAGTTTAGCAAGTTTGCTGCAACTACTTTGACTGTAATCCAAAGTTAAGTTCTATCCTTCAGGTGTACAATAAGATAGGAGAAGAAAAAATCTTTATCTCTTTTGTCATGCTCTATCAATTAATATTTTTTTTTAAATGTTATTTTTGCAAGTCATGTATCGTGGAAGCATTTTCTGCTGAAGTATTTGCCCTAACGTTTGTCTTCTAAAACAAACAATTATTACACATCTGCACATCAGAGAAAATAAACGGCACCATTATATTCAGTATAGTGGTAAGAAAATTTTATTTGAAAGCATAGTGTTTTGACCGTAGATAGCCACACAGAAGAATAGAATAGGCTGGCACTCATCATAAGTTTAAAATCTTGAGCATGCAATCTTAATGTTTTTTTTTCCCCCAACTGAAATTCTGTAGAGAGTATTTAATTCATCATATTGAGCTTAAGCTCCTCAATTAATCAAATGATTTTGTGTGTAAGTAGTAGGAAATGTCTGTTTCTAAGATCTTATAGAATGGCATAGAGGTTGAAGTGAGAGTTTCATGCTGATCAGCTGTGCTGAACTGTCTCCTCAGATTCATTCAGATGTACTTAAGGGAGGTTTGTAGTTGAGTGTAATAAGCAGGCTGTAGTTAGCATCGCTGCAGTGGTTAATCAAGTCACGGCACATCAGGCAATGTGTGTATTGGATTTTGTCTTTTCCACTTTCTCATGTGAACTGAGGTCAGGCATAGTTGGTGTTTAGCTAAAGTAACAGCTGGAGAACTGGTGAAGGGAAAACTAATGTTAACAGGTAACTTGTTACCTTGTTTCTGCAAGTCAGCACTCTACTAATGTTGACAAAGTATCATTTGGGAAAAACTGTTTCACAGAAGCTGCTGAATTTGGGGTAAAAATTTAAAAAGATCCTGAAATGTGAGATTTGACTTTTGTATAATTTTTTCTACAGACGAGATATAGCACTGCCAGTTCTGTGCAGCAGTTGTTAGAGGTTTTTGGGAACAGTTTTGGTTTTTCAGAAGGTGGTAGTGATTTGTCTGAACCACTTCTTTTTTCTTTTTTTTTTTTTTCTTTTCNTTTTCTTCCTCCTTAGTGTGTTGCTTTAACTTTTGGAATGTATTGCTAGAGGTAATCCTGAAACAGTATTGGTATTTCATTCCAGAGGTGGCTTATATAACAAACAAACAAAAGATTAAAAAAAGGAATAGCAGAAATCATTGTCTTTCTTTCATAATTGTATGTGCTGATTTTTTTCTTTTCTGAAATGTCAGTGCACTTGAGAGAAAAAAATACCTGGAAGTAGTCAGTTTTCAGTGAGTTATATCTTTACATGGGTTCCTTTTGCCATTGACAATCGTAACAGTTTACTTTTGGTATGACTAAAGAATATTTGAAATAAATGTAGAATTGTTTTCAGAAGCATTTGATATCTTTTGTCAGTAGGGTGGTGTTGGTTTGGATAATGTTACATTGTATGGCTGCAAGCAGCATTTTGTTGATCTTTGTTCCAGATAAATGAGAAACCTTTCTTTTAGGATGAATGCTTAGATTTCTTTTTTTTTTTTTTTTTTTTTTTTTTTTTTTTTTTTTTTTTTTTTTTTTTTTTTTTTTTGCAATGTTGAATAGCATTTTTTGTGACTGAAAGTATTAAGCAGAAACATTCTTTTGTATCTTTAAAGAGAAATAGGTATTCTTCAAAATAAGCTGGACTTCCTGTAGCAATTTGAGTTCACATTTTGCATGCAATGCAAATTCTATCATAATTTGTCTAAGATTAAACTACTGCTGAAAATGCAAGCCTACTCTGAGTTACTGTCAATGGAAACTTTTATTATTGTGAGCTGCATGGCAAGATGTGTGCCAGGTTAGAATAAAATATCAGATACACCTATATAATCTACAGAGTTTTATAAATCATGTAAATACCATTAGTTATCTTCCTGCATGCCAAGCCAAAGGTTTCTCTCTTCTCACTCCCACTCCACTTCTTCTCAGCAAAGGTTTAATAGCAGTTCTGTGTTCTTTTGTCAGAGCCTGGCATTTCATTTTTATTTGTCTCTGTTATCTCCTGGAGGCAGGATCAGATCAGGGACTTAGATTTCCTTACTTTTAATTTTGGGGTAGTTTTGCTTCTGGCAGCTTCACCATGAGCTCTCTTCAGTTTTGGTGGACCTTGGAAAATCTTTATTTTCTGATTACCTGAAGAAGATTCCTCTATTTTCATCTTTCCTCTTGTGATGTTTATCTTGGAAATTTTTCCAAAGTTGCCTGACTTGTATAGCAAATAACAGTTTTCCTTGTATGTAGGCACCTGAATTGGCAGATACGCTTCTTTAAAGCAAATTGACAAGTCTGGCATGTCATTAGTTTTTTTTATTTTCATTCTTGCTTCTGCTCCAAGAATTACATTTTTAGTAAGATGTCCTCCTGCTTTTCACTTGTTTGTCATGCAGTCGAGGTCGCTCCAGTGGGGAGAAACCCTTTTGCCGGGTTTTTCTCATGGACTTCAGTGATTCCTACAGACTGTGTTCCTTAACTTTGCCCTTCAGACTCTGGCAGGAGGCAGTCCAGGAAAAATTGAGGTGGTTGGTACCATCAACACCTTTCTTGAATAATTACATAATGTAAGCACAGAAGCTCCATCTCATCTTTATTTGTGTTAGTGTACTGTTTTGAAGTTGGGGTCCATCTTTTTCTGTTGTGCCTTATGTAAATAAAGCAGTTGATGTGCGGGCTGGGTTATCTTATGTTACGCATGGAGCCTAGAATCCTTTTGAATGATACAAAACATGTTTTTGCCTTTCACTCCCCACCTCATTCCAGATTTGGTGGTGTTCTGTATACTCACCAATCTGAAGTTCAGGCCCTTCACATAAAGGTAGTTCTGGTTTGCCACCCCTTTTTAGGAAGAGCTCTGTTAAATTGAAGTCTCATTTATTCGGAATGTTATTTAAAGGTTTTACCCCTGCCTGTGTACTTCTAGCTATCTTTGTAGTTCTAGTTGCATTTTCTGATTGTTCTTAACTGTATTTTCTTCTTGTGCAAAAAGAGAGGCCACAGTTAATGCAGTCCTGTTAATATTAAAAGTCCAAATAATTTATTCTTTTAGTCTTTGTCAGCTTGTAGAAATTTTAGATTTTCAAAAATAATTCTTAAAATATTTAGACAAAAATAAATGAGCCATAGGTGGTGAAATAGAGGATGAAAGCAAAGCTTATACTTGAACTCAGTGGTCTTCTTGTTTGGGATGATTTTACCAATTCACTCCGAAACTGCTATTGCCATGCAGTTTAATATAGATACCTGTGTTGTGTTAATTCAAGGAAGAATGAGATTAAATATTCTGTCATCTTTTCTCCCCTCCCATCAGTTGTTTATGCACATTGATTTCCCTGAGCTTTCTCTTCTTGAGGCTGAACAACTCCAGCTCTCTCACCTCTCTGCAGTGAGAAACATTCCAATCTCATAATCATTTTTGTGGCCACTCACACCAGTGTATCTATGTGTGCTGTACTGGGGACCCCAGACCTGGTCTTGCCAGTGCTGAGTAGAGGTCCACTCCTTCGACCTGCTGGCAATGCTGCCTGATTCTGCCCAGGAGGCTCTTGGTGTTCATTGGGACCCCAGAGATCCTTTTCTGCAAAGCTGTTTGGTCTTCTACCTATATTGGTGCCTAGGGTTGTTCCTCCCCAGGTGGAGGACTTTGCATTTCCCTTTGTGGGTCTTCTTGAGACTTCTGTTTGATAATTTCTCCAGCATCCCTCTAAATGGCAGAACAACCCTCTGGTGTATTTAGTCACTTGTCCCAGTTTTGTATTATATGCAAACTTGCTGAGGTTGCAGTCTGTCCCCTCATCAAGGCCATTAATTAAGATATTAAACAATATTAGCCCTAATATCAATTCTGGAGTATGCCACTAGTTACTGACCTGCAGCTGGACTCATGCAGCTAATCCACAACCCTTTGAACCCAGCTGCTCAGCTGGTTTCCAGTCCATCTCATTCTTCACTTACTCATACTTCGTCAGTTTATCTATGAAGACATTACACAAGATAGTGTTTAAAGTCTTGTTAAAGCTGATACAAACATCTACTGCTCTCTCCTTATTCACTGTGCTATAGAGCCATCATGTTGGTCAGGCATGATTACTCCTTCATAATCCATGCTGACTGCTGACAGTCATTGTCTTGTCCTGCATGGGTTTTCAAAATTGTTTCCAGGTTTACCTGCTCCATTACCTTCACAGGGTCTGAGTCTGACCAGTGTGTCGTTTCCCAGCTTCTTCCTTGCCCTTCTTTAGGGTAAAAGTAACGCTTGCTTTCCTCCAGTTCTTGGGAACCTCCCTTGGTCACCATGACTTTCTGAAGGTTGTGGTGTGACCTGGCAATAATATCAGGCAGCTCCTTCGGCACTTGTGGGTGTGTATCTTTGACTTGTGCACATCTAATTTTTTTAAATGTTCCCTAACCCTGTCCTTCTTCACCTGACACTGGTTGAGTTTATATAGCAAACATAAACACTGGGTTTATCTTATGGTGGAGGTAAATCACATGCAGCATGGAAATGGTGGGTTTTGGTGTAGCCGGTATGTGAACAACAGTATCCTAAAATGACAAAAGTGTATTGGGGTTGCTGGAATGTTGATTGTGACAGTGGCTTGAAGCTTGAAGGCAAACCTAGCTAGGAATTTTATGCTGAGTACTGTTAGGTATATACAATTTAAGCACTGCTGGAAACCGTTGGGATTTTGGCAGAACAGGCTGCACTATTAAATTGTACTTGTGTGTCATTTACCTGGTGTCAAACAGATAAATATAAAGCTAGCAACACAAAAATTGTATATGATTATCTATCTGTTGAACTTGTTGCTTAATGGAGTCCTATTTGATGTGCAGGAAGACTTCCCATCCATACACTAGCACGTTTCTGGCTCCTCTGTGTATATTGAATGCTTCTTGCCCTCTTGATCTTTGCCAAACATATTCACATCTTTAGTGGTTCATGCTTTTTTGAAATATATTATTAGTTGTTTTATGAAGTTCGCTCTGTTCTGAGAGCTTTGGGTTGTGTGGGGATTTTTTTTAATCTCAAGCTTATTAGTGATAACTGCTGTGATACCAATAGCAGATTGGATAGGAGCAAATCTGGAGAATTGTATTTGCAGTAAAGAAAATATAACTTTTTAGGTATTACATTTGTCCTTGAGATGCTACTGCTTAGTGAAAAACCCACCAGACGTTACAAATTCTCCATTTTTTTATTTTTGTAAACTATTTTATGGGGACTTCATGTGCAAGCAATGATTGAGACTGGAAAATTACATGAATTTCAGTGGGAATTGGATCAGAATTACTGATATTTTTATTAGTTTGATAATAAAGTAATTTGCAATATTGTTAGAATATGGGTGATACTTTGATCTAAAACGTATAATTTGGACTCTAACATGCAGTCAGTAAACCTGATGGGAGTTTTGCTTCTGCTTTTCTTCTACTTTTTTCCCCCCCCACAATTTATGGCATGAAACCTGTTAGCTAAAACACTGGAGGAATAAGTTGAATGCGGTGGCAGGAACGTATGCTAGTTTTCACTGCTCGTAGTTAGTGCTTCTGACTCTTCCAGGGAGGAACTGAATCAAATGCTGTACCAACTTGAATTATCTTGATACTTCCAGCCTTCTGTAAAACAAGAACACTTGCACAAAGTTTAACATAGCTACAACTGGAAGATTAAAGTGTAATAAATTGCCTGCAAGAGTAACCTCTGCTTACTATGACATGATGAAGGTGAGTTTGCAGTTTGCTTACATCTTCCCTGAATAAGTCCAAATGTAATACAGCAAAAACATAATTCTAGAGCACACATTAATACTAGTGGATGTAAATAGAGTCACATTTCTATTTCCTGTTCGAATTCATTATTTTAATCCCTGTCAGATTCATATTTGTGGTAGTAATGTACCCTGCATGGCAAGTGCTGAGAAAACATTTATAAAAAGCTTTGCCAAAGAAATCTGACTCTATAGACTACAGTGACTTCACTGTTGAGAATCTTCATGTGTTTATGGAAAAAAAAAGGTTCTAGTTGAGCATGTCTGATTTGTAGATTTTGTTGCTTAAATAACCAAGTTACTTAAGAACTCTAATACATGAGATCAAGTAGTACAGCAGTTCTATTGATATGCTGGCAAAGAAGCAAACATGACCGGTCTTTACCATCTGTTTATAATGCTATATAAAGAAGACCTTACTGGTTGCCATGGAAACCAGCATTTCCAAAACCACCAGTGTTTGCTTAAAATCACAAGCCTTCTGAAGTCTTGTCTTTTCTGGAGGAAAAAGAATAGAAAATCTTTAAAGTTTTGTAGTGATTTCCCCCACCCCCCCTCCCCCCAACAGTTGCTTCAGTGTAAAAGGCTTTCGGCGTTTCTGTGTTCTGTCTTGTTTCATGATTTCGTACAATTGAAGCATGCTCTGGTAACCTAATGAGCTTATTTGATGCTTAGCAATGGTCTGGGAAAAGGGAAGGGGTATTTGTTGTGGTTTGTGTTTATCTTGTAGAAGGAAGTTTTCCTGTTCAGATAAACTTGCCTGATTGTGATACTGACACAGTAGTGTGGCAACTCTGGAATTTAAGTGGAGGTCACATTGAAAACCCAGATTCATCTTAATTATCAGTGTGATCCACCTGGGACTCACCGAGAAGAGACTCTGTAGAATCAGTAATCTAGACAAAAACATCAAATTGAAGATTATACTGCTAAGAGTTATAGTCTAGATCTGTCTGTATTCTCCACTACTGGCTTGAAATTGATTTTTTTACTTGAAATAAACCCTTGAAAGGCCCTCAGTGTATAGTATTTAGAAGTATATACATTTGTCATAGTGTCTGTAATTATTTATATTTCTTCCTGTTTGTGACCGTATGTACATATTGCTGCCTTGGATTCTGTCCTAATTCTCCACCGTGTTTTAAGGTCTTTTTTTTTTTTTCCCACCGGTTTATTAAAAGGCTTCTGCTGTGTATAACCACTTAGCTTCAGTAGGTAGTGACACATCTGTAGAGTCTCTAGGTGCTGCGTTTGGACTAATGGCACTGCTTGATTTTCAACCACTGAAAACAATTTTTCTTTATTTCTATTTAAAAGGAAGATTTATATGTGTAGGACTCAGTGTCTGTTTGGCCTAAGCTGCTTACTTTAGGTGAAAACAATCTATTGAAGCACAGAACTTGGAATCTCTTTTTCACTAGTAGTAGAAAGCCTTCAGTGTTTTTAAGGAATAAATATTTGTAGTAAATCAATCTGAATCATGCTGAAGACCAGTTAAGTTGTTATTTAGAAATAGTGTTGAGTACAGAGGTTAAAAGAACTTTATAGATCATTCTGTAATGATAAAAAGGCAAAAATGTTAGGATAGGTATTATGTTTCATCCATTTGTAAAACATTCTGTGAGCAATTTCAGTGTGAGATAATAGCCAAGAGCTGACCTATTTCATTGTTGCATTTCCCTAGTAGAGTTTATTTAATGCAAAATACATTTTTAATGTCAGACTTTACAATTATAATATTGCTGAAGTGACACTGAATTCCTAGAGGTGTCTGAATTCATTAGCCTTGTGAAACTAATCATATTTCTGACATTCACAGAACTCTTCAAAAGTATTTGTATTACTTTCACTGAGCAGAATATTCCTGCCTCCGAGAGAGCCTGTTTTCAAAAAGGTAGTCTTGTGCTTGAGTAGACCTGTTGATATTGGTCGACACTGGGGTGCTAGACCTCCCACAAAGTTTAAATAAAGTAAATATTGATGGAGAAATCAGACACACAAAAAGAAGGCTTCTGTCTAAGTATTTGTGGTTAGAAGAATAAGGGTGCCAGACCTGAAAGCTGCTGCTGGTCAGAGTAATTGCACTCAGACTCTACCTGCATTTTTTGGTATTAGCTTGCCTGCTATCCACATCACATTCCAAGATCAAGTCCAACACTGACCAGGAAAAACAGCAGAGACTGGAAGTTGGTTTAAAAATATGTTTTGCTGGTTTATTTTCTGTGTGGTGTCTTTAGTGTCATCCTTAAGGTAGTCCTTTCTGCCCTACCTCTACCACTCATAAGATCTGATGGGTGGAGGGTAGAATTATTACCAAAAAAACCCCAAACACTTTTTTGCTGAATAATCAATATCTTTGAGGTAAATGTCTGGTTATAGATGCCATTTATTTTTATAGTGGTTTTTTCCATGTCCATAGAAGGTTGTTTTTAGATCTTAAATGACTGTGCAACCTAAACCCAGCTCTTTTGAAACTTTAGTTTCAGTCGGTTACTATGCGTCTTCATTCAAGTAAGAAAGTTGGTGGCTCCCCTCTTCTTACCAAACAAAACTTTTTCTTCTTCATCCTCAACTGGTCGTAAGTTTTGCAGAAAGATGGGAGGTTAGAATGTTTTGGGTTTTTTTTTTTTTTTTAATTTTTCAACAGCAGCTTCTTGTGTTGATCCTAGGGGATAACCTGTCTGAAAGGAAATAAATACATCAAAAAACCTGTAAAATAATATGCAAGTGTGTTGTTGAACTTCATGTATAATTCAAATAACCTCTGTCTTTGGGAAACCCTGTAAGCGTAGTAGCAGCGGATGGTAGACTGATACGAGTGTCTAAATGGGATTCTACTGGCTCCAGGGAAAACTTCGAGGTTTTTTTTGTTCAAGAATACAAAGGCTGTATTTGTTTCTAGGAGCTGTAAATGCTCAAGTAAGATGAACTACAAGTAACTAAGTATCAGTATTTGCTTTGCACCTGCCCAAAAACCTGTAGTTTCTTAAACATCATCTTTATGGTAAGATTTGTTTTTTGTGTGATCTTGCCCATTTGAATCTCAACTTTAGTTAACCTTCTGACTTTTATAATTTCCTAGAAGGGTCCCTCTTTTGTGATCATGGCTGTGTTTAAAAAGTTGTTGGAATTTTCTTCTTGAAAGTACTACTAATACATGGGATATATGCTAAAGCCTGAAAGAATCATAGAATCATAGAAATAAGTACATTTATCAACTCCAGAAAGAGATCAGTCTCCCTTTTGATCTTGAAGGGTGCTCTGACTTTTCCTAGAAATCCTTCAAAAAGTTATGTCTTAAGACGTTCTCTTGTGATAAATTAATTCCATGAATCATGCAGTTGACCCCAAGTTCTGTGTGCCTCATGCTGTTCTAAGCATAGTTTACTACACTCCTAGTCCCTGTGTCATGATAAGGCTGATTCCCCTCTACAGATCTTTCTGTGGACATTGAACTGGACCAGGGTTTTTTATGTGTTTTCAAGATGTGATGGTGCTTAATATATATATACTCGAAACTTGGGCAGCAGGTGCAAATAAGTCACTGTAGCCTCCTGCTAGCATACACCAAATATATGAAATTGAATACTCTCATCATATAAATGTATATATGTTCAAGTGCGATCATATGGTCATATAGTGAATCTTGTGATTCAGGTGAGTGGATTTATAATGCAGTGGTTTAACATCTGTTTAAAAAATGAGTATGTCAGAGAATTTTCTCTTATTTACTTCTGACAAGTCATTAATAAAGCACATTGGATGAAAGCCCTGAGGCTGGTAGAAGTCTTGCATTTCTAATAAGGAAGCCGACAGTCTTGTGGAAAAGCTCCATCCCTTACATCTAGTGCTAGATATAGAATTGTCAGTTTCAATTAATTTTGGAAGATTGGGGGTTTTTTTTAAATGTACCTGCACCTGTAACCATGAGGGCATCCTGATAACCCTTCGATATTGAACAAAATAGATGTTACTTTTCCAAGATATTATGGATTTAAAGCTGTGTTTATATTATCACATCTGGGATTGTCAGTCTAAATAGAGGGGTTTCTTTTTCAAAACAGTTTGTATTTCAGCCTAAAACTAGCCTGTGTTTTCAATGATACTATCCTAGGCTTATAAATCATCTTCATCGCTATAATTGATTTTTGTTGTGTTACAGGATTTCCCATCTGCTTTTTATTAGAGCTGTGTGAACAGGTGATTTTTTTTTCCTCCTTTTGTTTGACATCTGAAGTGGGAAGATAGAGAGGGGAATAGCTGATCACCACCTCCCTGTTTCCCTTCCCCTTGTAGCTAAGCAGAGCTCATGTATGACCTGAAACAAAGTTATTGATCTTGTCAGTGGGACACCTTTAATAAAATACACGGAAAAGAAGGGCAAAATCACCTGCGGAGCTGAGGGAGGACAGTGTCCTGTTCCCTTCAGCCCCCAGGAGCACACACCTGGGCAGTGGCAGAGGGGCTGGGCTGGCCTGCCAGGTAACTGAAGAAGGGGCTGCAAATCCATCAGCTCTTGTTTGCTTTGGTCACGAGCAGAACATCTGGGATATACTGAAAACATTTGATTAAACATTTAACAACCACTTTTTGACCTGTCCAAAATACCGTATCAAGTCTGTTTTGACTGGAAAGTTTTTCTGTATACTTGGTGGTTAATCTTGAAGTAGCACTACCACCCACCCATAAGTATGCTCTCTTCTGTTACACGCACTTGTGGAGTCAGTTGACTTCACTGTTGCCTGTGCGTTTTTTTTTCCCCCACTTGTATTTGGTGCCCTGAAATTTGTCCATCTCTTCCTTATAGCAACTGTTGCATTTGCCATGTTTCCTCTGTATTGTTTAATTTCAGAGTTTAATGGGAAAAAAAAGTGGTAGGAGTGTTAGCTGTTTGTCTCATGCAAATAATTTAAAATGTTTGCACTATTTAAACAAGATTGACAAGATTGCTCAAAAATACGAATGGTGCTTGCAATAAATAGTCGATTTTTTTAAAATGTAAGTATAAATTTCTGATGGAGTTAAGCCTGGCAATTATTGGAGGTTAATATTGTAACTGCAAAGTCTACTGAAAGGGCTGCACATGTGGAGAAATACACAAAGTATTAAATTAAATGCTCATGTTTGCTTGATGTATTCTCTGCAACAGACGGACTCTGGTAGTAGGAGGTGTAATTTGCAGCACATTAGCTATTAGCCAGTGTCACTGCTTGAGTGGGTGGTGTGAGTCTCTGGTGCCTGTACAGTGTCACTGCGCATGTATCACCTAGGCGCTTCTCCCCTGTGCTGGAAGATGAATTTTTTGTGAGCGGTGTTCTGTATTTAAAACTGAATCTGACAGTTTTCCGATGGGTTGTTCTGTCACATGGATAATAGCTTGAGTAAATGCTTTTTTTTTTGTTTGTTTTCTCCTTCTTTCTCCACCCTTCCCCCCTGCTCTCCCCAAATTATTGATGTTTTCCATAACTGAATTGTTGAAGTGTTTGACTCAGCTACTTTTTTCATATGTGGTCCCCTGAGGATGAAATATGTAGCTTGCAAGATACCCAGCCTGTAACATAAAGCAAGCAAAATTGTGCTAATATTTTTTTGGGGGTACCCTATGCATGTACTTGTGGTGTTCAGCAGAGATTTTCCAAAAGAGTCACAGCTTGATGCCTCTTTTTTTGTGTGCACAATTTCACTTGGGTTGCTTTTAGTTCACTTTTTTTTCCCCAGAGGCACCTGTCTCCTGCCACGTACCCATCAAGACTAATTGCACCATCTGGAAGACTTTTGTGTAGCTGTTACTCTTGCAGAATGTCTCTTGGGAGCTTAATTCCGAATGTGAATGTGACCCCTGAAGCCATGTCAGGTAGCTGCAGTAGTTTCTAGTGTCTAAAGGATGATCGCCATAAGCTTTATTTGTTTCAAGTCTAACGCGGTTTGTTTTAGTGGGGATATGTTACATGTCAGTAGCACAACTTCAGTCATGTTTTGAATGGAATTAGACTCGGGCTGCTGGTTTGGTAATTCATAGAAAATCCTGTCTAAAATTACATCCAAACCATATGTAACATATAGGCTATATGATGAGGTGTAGAAATGACAGACGTGTTGCTTCTTATTATTACACTGTTTAATCTTTGTGTCCTATTCTTCCCCCCCCTCCCCACAGTTGCACTTCACATTAATAGTTTTCTGCTACGAACATGAGGCGTTTGTTGCTAGCAGTGTTGCAACCCTGAACAGTTCTGAACACTTGTTTTTGTTATTGCTATGAAACTGTTTGAGTATTTTTAGCACAGGTAATTTTCTGCTTTTGTTCCTCACCTGAATCAGGTAAAAAGTACTGTAGTGCTTCACTTCTACTGGTATCTGTCTAGGCAGTGGCTTATTTAAAGGCCAAGGCTTTATAATCCTGTGGTGAATATTTTTCTTCTCTACATCTGTAATATCCTGTCCCTTGTCAAGCTGTAGAGCACAGGGCATAAAAAAATCAGTGCTCTGATTGTTAAAAGTATCATCACAATTTGAAATATTTTGTTGGAGGTTTTTTCTTGTTTGTTGTTTTTTTTTTAAAGTATTAATTTCTCATGGGATCCTCCCATGATACATATGCTGATTTTACCAGCATATGTATGTGGAAAAAGCCATTTTTTTCTTAAAACCACTTTTCTTTAAAAATGATGGAGTTGTAAATAGTGTTGAGGAAATATATTTGTATTTAGTTGCATCATCTGTGTAACTGGTGTGGTTGTGAGTAATGTGGTCAACTGAAGTTCAAGCCAGAGAAGTACTTGCACCACCACAAACAATTATGAACTCTGTATACAGGATGTATACACACTATTATTCATTATATGTATTTTATGTTTTTTTTTCCCCATGTAGTGTTAATTGTGGATCTGACTTTGAAAATCTATAGAGTTTTAAGTTTTAGTTTAACTGTCATGACTGCATTCTGTTAACTGTATTTTGGAACCTGCTAAGAAAAGGGTTTTTTTGTGTGCTTGGTAATGGTATGCAAGTTATACATTCACAGGATGCTGAAGGCAAGCAGCCGTACCCTCCTCCTTAAAATCCCTCACTACATGTACCCAGTAAACAAAACAAAGGTGCACATTTCAGGACAACAGCATCTGCTCTTGGGGAGAGATCTGAGCTGTGCGAGCTTTCCTGGGTTTGAGTGGTTGGGAAGTATTGGGGGACTGATCTAAAACCAAAATCATTTCTGCTCTGGGAAGTTATATAGTATCTATCTTTCACTGGTTTTTATGCTGTTTTAATCAGGGTTATGTTGTTGGTTGGGGTTTTTGGGTTTTGTTTTGGTTTTAAGGCTCTTTGAGGATAGAAGAAGTGAGAGGTCATGGCCCAGTGGCATGGTTTCTCCTCAGGAAGTTATGTTTGAATCTCATGTGCTAAAAGCGGTGCTGAGTGTCTTCCGCTAAAATATTGATTACCCATGTTCTCCTCATTTTCAGGAACATTTTAATTGTTTTATTTTAAGATAGCTAGCAAGGTAATGTCTTCATTGCTATTTGCATTTTACTGTTCTGTTAAGAGAGACTAACATTTAATTGCATAATTGCAGGTTAAGATGGGTGGCTAGTGCTTGCTTTTGGATAAATTTCAACTTTGACTGTAAGTGTTTGGTATCCACTTCGTTCTTAAAACCTCAGCTTAGCTGAACCAAGCTCTGTTACTGTCTGAGGCCATACACACTTTTTCGGACATTGGGCACAAGTTGATACCTTCCCTGACACTGCAGCTGCCCATGTTCCTGAGTGTGAGGTGCAGTGCCGCCAGGCTCCGTACATCCCACCCCTGACTTGTCTACATGCAGGTGAAGCATATGGGATGTGGGCATATTAGAAAGGCACAGAACAAAAAGCCATGGCCTTGTTTGGCTCATTAGACCCAACCAGAGCTAAAAATGTTGTGGGTTGTGGTAGAAAGCTGTACTAGCCTCCTCTTATATTGATCATTAGTGGTGTTTGTGGGCTGTAGCTATCCTGAGTGTGAGCTCAGGGCTTCTCTGGAGGAGGAAGTATTAGCCTGGAATCCGTGCAGGCGTGGAGGTCAAGCCCAGTGGTTGTCTAGGAGCAGCTACCTGGGTGGACCTGCTCATTCTCCTCCCAGATTTTTGAGATGTAGTTTGGGCCATTTCCCCATTGCTGTAGGAAAGATTGTAAAGACTCAAGAAAAGGAGTGATTTTTTTTTTTAATTTTTTTTTGCAGGGGTGCAAGAGCCTTCACACAGAAGGGTGCTATTTAAATTATTTTTAAATGGTTATGTATCTGTGTAAATGAATAGTATACAGAAGATATTCTTGCATTGTGAAGTGGTATAAATGTAATGAAAAAAATCCACCTGAAACTTTAGGTCACATCCACTGCTTTCTTTATTCAAACATACTTCCAAGATCAACATCTTAGATTTTCGTTCAGATGTTTTAAAGTCTGTTCTGTTTTAATTTCCTTCAGTGATTACGGATAAAATTATACTCCGGAATAAAATGAGTTGAATTCTTAGTAATGTATGATGTAGTTCTTTATATGATTTATGCAACAAATATTTAGAGTATATCGGATATATGGGCTCTTATTTATTGGAAATTTGTTTATGAATTTAATAGTGTCTGGAATGTATTATCCTATATATTTAGCCTTATTGATGAACATAAGGAGTAGACAGGAGCTTTACGAGGATGGGAAGAATACAATTGGAGACATTACTGTCAAAAAGGAAAGCTAAGCTTGCTTCAAAACAAGTTAATTTCTGAGATGGTGTATTTAAGTGGTCATTTAGAATTGCTTTCAACAGATATGTTTTTGGGGACAGTTTCCTTCTGACCCCAAATTTAAAGGTGCAGCTTTTGAAAAAGTTCTTTTGTTTAGAACAGCACACCTCTTCTTCATTTATCTCTAACTTTTATTTTATGTCTTTCATCAGTTTCTACAAGTCTATTCCTAATATACTTAGACATGTTGTATGTATGGTGCAGTCTGTTCATGAACACTCTGATCTAAACAGCTTTCTTTTCAGAAGGTTGTAGATTTTGGTTATACCTTTCCTTCGTTGCCTGTCTTCTCTTAAAGTGCAAGGCTTCTTTTGGCATTTTTGTACTTCAGACAACAAACTCTAAGCTCTTGTGTTCCTGTTATAGTAGATCACATAGAATTATTCTGAAATACTCCTTTCGTGGCATGACATGAAGTGCAGGACATATGCTGCCCCTTGGAAATAAACAAGATTTAATCCTGAATACTTGCTTTCCTCTGCAGTAGAAGTATTTCATTGTCTGGGTGAAAACATTATTTTTTTTTTTCTTTCCCTTTTGCAGGGGTTTTGTGTACGATAGCCGAAATAATTTACAGATGCGAGGTCTGGTCATACTGCTAATTTCCAAAGCTGCTGGACCCAGCACAGCAGAACTCTCTTTCCAGCACAACATGGTCAGTGGAATTTATTCCAGGTATGTAGTAGCTTTCTTTAGCAAGATACGCCAAGGTACATCTGATTGGCAACTTCATGGTGGTATCAAAGCATCTTAGGTGGCCTGCTCAGCTGTTAAAGTTAGTACTTACCTAATCACAAAACTGTGTTCCTCAGGATTATTATAAGCTTTCCATGATGAAAACCATTTTCTACCCTTTGTATAGTTCTTATAATATCTATGCCTATATATCAACTGTGGCTTTTGGGCACAACCAAATTAAAAAAAAATAGATTAAGATAGTTATTTGAAAGTTTATATTAAGAGGTACTTGGAATTAAAAAAGTAAAGATGCTAGAAAATATTTTTCTAATACAGTATTTTCATGCTGAGTTACTCAGGTGTTACTCAGGTACACGTACTTACTAGAAATTTCAGAGGCAGGTTGACAGTCTTCTGGAATACCAGTTGGTTTCACTGAGAACTTGTCTTGCCATAGCCCCTTTGGTGGCTGTTTTCCCATGAAACAGCAGTGTAGAATAAAGTTTTTACCTCCCACATGTCACAGCAGAATTACTGAGCCTACCATTAAGGTTCCTCAGGCTCTCCCTGAGATAATTCAGCTTCATTGAGTTCCTAAGTATTTTTTTTTAATCTGAATTATTTGATACTAGTGACGACAGTCATCAAAAATAGGGATTGCTTGCATTTGTATATTTGACAGGTGATGGTTCCATTGATGTAATAAGTGAGATCTGGTTGAAAAATTGCAAAATTTTGAATTTCTGAAGTCCTTTTGAAAAATTGTGAGTGGTGTTTGTATGAGGGAACAGATACGTATTTTCAGTTAATTGTGTTTCTGACCATTGTGATGGATTAAATGAAGATGCATAAGCTTACTTACCTGTTTGTAGCCTGTTTTAGAAATGCAGAGGTAGCACTGTAAAATTGAAAAGACCAAATAACGATGTTAAAATATGTCTAGTATCTTAAAATAACAGAGAAGGAAATATGTATGAATGGGTACAAATAGAAATAACATAAGAAAAAAGACAAGGCTGTAAAAGAGACTTGTTATGGAGGGCTGTGTTGTCCTTTTAGCAGTTTAATTACATTCTTGTTTTGTTTCATCCTTAATGTCCCCTTAGGGTTGTAGAATTTTTATATTTATATGCAAATGATGTTGTATGAAAGCACAATTCTAGTTAGTTAATTATGGCACAGGAGGTGTTTTAGTTTGTTTTGTAAATGATTTTAAAAGTTTACTTTAAGTGTGCCTCAAAAGAAAAGAAAAAGCATTATTTTTTGGTAACTCGGTTCGTGAGTATGATGATTCTGATCATGGAGGCAACATTTGAGCATTTAAAACTGCTGTTGGGAAGGTGACTAGTGGAAGTATTCATTAAGGAACAAATAAGACCTTGAATTAATAATGTCCATTTACACCAAATGGCTTATCATTGGAACTATGCCAGTTCAACCAGCTGAAAATCTAGCCTAATAATCTAAGTTTGAGCAAGTCAATAGCCATTATTATACCTAGTTCTGAGTTACAAAAGTACTCCAAAAATGAATCAGTTTTGAATACGCCCACAGAGGTTCACTAAAGGTTCATTACTGTCTGCAAAAGTGATAACTATGGAGTTGTTAATTTAAATGGATTTTCAATGACACTCTAAGTCAGTAGCATGGTATGAGGAAACGGATGCACACTAGGAGAATGCTGATGGTTGTTTAATTTGTGCCATAATGGCCAGTTCTTGCCCTCCACTGAAGTCACTGTGGGCTTTGCCTTTGACTTCAGACTCCTTTCTTTGCTTGAGGTACTTTTCCAAATACACTTGTAAGTGTGACTCTAATTTCTGATTTTGGTTTCTCCATTGTATAAAACTAAGAGAACAGGCAGATTGTAAAACTGTGATCTTAAAGGGCTTTTGTGATTGCTTTATGTATTACAAATAGTGTTTTACAAACTGCTTTCTCCTGAATAAGAACAAAAGAACATTGTTTTCCATTAGTACATTTTTGTCTATCTTGGTTCCAGTGTAATTATATATTGTGAGTATATTAGACATACGTATCAAAGGCAAAGTATATCCCTCAGTGATATGATATTGAAGAAACCTGCTTAATTCTTTGTTGTTCATATATGTCTCTAGCTATGAAAAGTATTTTTTGGAAATAGATTCTTACATATTTTCAGCTCAGCTGTAAACTGTACAGCTCTTTTTGTTGCCATGCCATATAATTACTTCATCTTTCTACATAATATTTGGCTGGAAATATTATTTCTGGCACTGTAATGAGCATCTTCATTGCCTGATACTTACGTGCTGTGAACATTATATTGTGGACTATTAGCTGGGATATGGCTCACTTGATTTGAGGGTACTTAGTAGTGATTAATTAATTGTATTCCTGAAATCTGAGCATGAGCTAAGTTGTTCCAGTACTTGTCAGCGATTGCACTAGCCTAGTCTTTCTTTTCCCACTGTTTGTGTTGGAACCAGCTCTTGTGCTCTCTTTAAATATTCAGTCCCACAGTGGATAGCCAGGTTACAGCAGTCTGCTGTATCTGGTACTACACTAAACGTACAATCTGTGACCAGGAAGATGTAACAGTGCGATAATTATTTAATGTAGAAAACCACAAAAAACCGTGGTGGGCTTTTTCATCTTGGAGTCTGGCATGTTCTATATAATCTCTTCTCCCTGTTTCATATTCTTGAATCACAATATAAGCAAGCAATATAGTAACTAGAGTTAAAACAGAAATACACTGAGAGCTGAATTTAGAATAGCCAAAATTTTTTTTTTATTTTATTCTCCTGTTTTCTAGATATGTCAGTTCATGGGACAATTGACCTAAATGTATGAAAATAAATTAGCTAGCTGCTTAGCTGGCATCTGTTTTTTACTGGTACACAATGGAATAAAACTTAAGCCTGCTACCAGAGAGCAATCTTTTCCAGAATAATGAGAATTATAATTTAGGTAGTTACAGGAACAGAGCTAGTGTAGTTATATGGTGCTGCCTCTGGCCGGCATTGCCTCCATCTTTAGTGCTTCATAATTTGCAGGAGACATCATCTGCCCACATCAAGTTGAGAGCATGGGGGTCATTGTATGCAAGGATATCATAGTCATTGCTGGTTGCCTTACGAGCCATGCTGTAGATAGGTGGGGGAGGTGTTATAAAAGCCTGCTTGGCATGCTTTACTCTGTACAGCCACCTCCCTATCATGTTGCCAGCAACCTGACTTCGTGCCTATTGGCGGGGAAAAGAACTTGGCTTTACTTGCAGTTCAGCACCAGTGATCCCAAAAGAAAATGAAGAAAAGTAGCAACATGATAAACTGCTCTATTTCAGCTGCTGGACAGATTTCCTAAAGTTGAAGCTTTCTGCTGGTCTCTTAGCCTTTAGGAAAATATTTTCTTGGCTACAGAGGCATTGCAAATGTAATGATGAAGTGCAGTGCTCACTACAGAGTATGCAAGCAGCATCATGTAAAGGTTGATGTCATTGCCTGTACTCAAGCAAAGGGTGCATCTTGTATTCCCTTGGAACTCCTTCCTACTCCTGTGCTGAAGACAAAGCAGAACTCGCATTTGGGTTTAGGCAGAATCTTAGTGATGATAATTTATCATGCTAAAAGTATCAGAGAACACCTTAGATGTGACACAGGAGCCTAGAGCTTTAAGAGCTTCTTAAAAACTTTGAGATGAATTTTCTAACTGGTGATTATATTAGAGTCTTGACACTCCTCTCTGTTGCCTTCTTTCAGAGCAAAACTCACTTGGATAGCCAAGTATGCAGCTTGCTGTTCTTTTACTTTGCTGCTGGAAGTGAGGTTTTCAATTGAAGCTCCAGGATCATATGGTTTCTGAACACTCGCAGCTTTATCTTTCATAGTTGGAGCTAGATTATTGCAGTTGAAGATACTAAGACTCGCTTGGATCCTCTGGCTAAATAGCCAAAGGGGTATATTTTTCTGTTCATGTCTGACACTGCCAGACACTACTGGCTGGGGAACAAGGAATCTCCTTGGCTTTGTATTAAGTGATGAATTCCTGATATAGCCTCTATATCACATCTTTAAATGTAAGTGACACCAATGAACATTTACGCTGTCTCTTCAGGCCTCAGGATCCTTGGATCTAATACAGCAAGTTATTTTCTTCTCTCTCATGTTTTGCATCTTTTTTTTTTCTTTGCTATTAGTGCCAATTTCAAAAATACCCTCTAGTACTGACATCCATTAACTCAGTCTGCAGATTTCCTTGGATGCTTGTCAGAGGTTTAAAAAAAAATAACCCTTTTTCAGTCAAATCTGCCTGTGCATCCACACTGGTGGATCATGGAATCATAGAATGGTTTGGTTTGGAAGGGACCTTAAAGATCATCTAGTTCCAATCCCCCTGCCATGGGCAGGGACACCTCCCACTAGACCAGGTTGCTCAAAGCCTCATCCAGCCTGGTCTTGAACACCTCCAGGGATGGGGCATTCACAACTTCTCTGGGCAACCTGTTCCAGTGCCTCACCATCCTCACAGTAAAAAATTTCTTCCTTATATCTAGTCTAAATCTGCCCTCTTCCAGTTTAAATCCATTACCCCTCATCCTGTTACTACATGACCTTGTAAAAAGTCCCTCCCCATCTCTCTTGTAGGCCCCCTTCAGGTACTGGAAGGCCACGATAAGGTCCCCCTCAGAGCCTTCTCCAGGCTGAACAGCCCCAACTCTCTCGGCCTGTCCTCGAATGGGAGGTGTTCCAGCCCTCTGATCATCTTTGTGGCACTTCTCTGGACCCACTCCGGCAGCTCAACATCATTCTTGCATTGGGGGGCCCAGAGCTGAACACAGTACTCCAGGTGGGGTCTCACGAGAACAGAGTAGAGGGGGAGAATCACTTCCCTCCACCTGCTGGCCACACTTCTCTTAATGTAGCTCAGGATCCAGTTGGCCTTCTGGGCCGCGATCTCACACTGCCAGCTCATGTTCAGTTTTTCATCTGCCCGCACCCCCCAAATCCTTCTCCTCAGGGCTGCTCTCAATCCATTCTCTGTCCAGCCTGTATTTGTGCTTGGGATTGCCTCAACCCATGTGCAGGACCTTGCACTTGGCCTTGCTGAACTTCATGAGGTTGTCATGGGCCCACCTCCCAAGCCTGTCAAGGTCCCTCTGGATGGCATCCCTTCCCTCTAGCACATCAACTGCACCACACAGCTTGGTGTCATTGGCAAACTTGATGAGGGTGCACTCGATCCCCCTGTCCATGTCACTGACAAAAATGTTAAATAGCACTTGTCCCAGTACCGATCCCTGATGAATGCCTCTTGTCACCGTTCTCCATTTGGACATTGAACCATTGACTGCAACTCTTTGAGTGTGACCATCCAGCCAATTCCTTATTGAGCGGGTGGTCCATCCATCAAATCTATGTTTTTCCAGTTTGGCCACCAGGTTGTCATGTGGGACAGCGTCAAACACTATGTTCCTATTGTCATTGACAAGCAAAGACCTTTTTATTCTACCAAGCTCAGCAAGCGTGTGTAATGCGTGTGTAGAGTGAAATATAGAAGATACTATTTCAGATCTTACTAAAACCTGGTAAATCCAGCAAACACATCACACAGTCTGATTTCACATGCTCTTTGTCATTATGGCAATGCCAATGTCATCATGTTCTCACCATCTCTAAAAGAACATTGATTTGCAACTTAAAAGTCTCCAAGACATACCAGATCTTAACCAGAGGGTTCATTCATCCATTGGCTGCTTTTTCCTCTGGAACTTTCTTCGGTTGCAAAGAAGTCAGGAGCGAATAGGCATCATTCTAAGGACCCAAAGGACAGAGGGCGTACTGCTTTGTCCCTTTGCAGTTCCCTCTAGCTTACTTCCAGCTTTTTTTTTTTTTTTGCTAGATATGAAAACAAATCTTTGCCTTAACTTAATTTCCTTCCCCTGAGTTCCAAAGAGCTTTTTGCCATCTTAAGGTCAACCTTCCATTACACTCCTTTCAGGGTAAACCAGATGCTGCTGGTAGTATATGTAGGTTTACAGGATAATTAAAGATGGAAGCATTCTCATGAGGTCTGTAGACCAACTTCCTGCTCAACAAAGAGTCAGCAGTGAGGTCAGACTTGTCGTGAGTTAAATATCTCACATGGTTATGATTTAGCAACAATTTAAGATTTATGAATGGTGTGAGGTAAATTAAAAGTTAAATTTTAGTAGCACTCAATCATTAGCCAATTTAATGATTAATAAGGTGACTCAGTAGAATATGTTATGATTAAAATAGTGACTTAATTGCAGCATCTATGACAAGACTCAGCTTTCTTCAAGTTATTTCAATAACATAGTCTTCTTCATAAAGAGATAATCAAAATGTGTTTTGAACAGATGAGTGAACTTTCTACCTCTTGCCTTTAGCCTCGTGCTCTGTGTTTAGTGCTGCAGTTGGTGTGCATTCATGAATATGTACCTCACAAGAGGCAACACTGATGTTGGCATAACCTGGCCTGTTAGGTGTCCTTAAGGTCTTTTGAGAGATTAAATATCCAAAGAACTTTCCATCCCAGGATTTTAAAAATTAGTAATGTGGGCCATGTCAAGGCCTACTACAAGAACACGAGCATAAAGGTCTTGTCTGTCTTAGGGATATGCTGCTAGAAGTTGCTTTGTATTAGTGGTGGGGACACTAGGAATCTTCCATTTCTCATATGTGGCATCTTGCCATCTGCAGCTCTGTGTTCTTTCTCCCAAACCCAAGCCATGGAAGCCATAATAGAGGTGATGCTGTGCTTGTTGGAGAGGTCTTTAGTTGCTGTAGTCATGAAAGGCAGTCAGGCTACCTCTGGGGAACTGAAGCTGTATGAATTATGATCCTTGGACAACTTTTGGTCCATAAAGGTGAATATGGACTAGCATAGTTAGAAGTGTAGAGGCTATATACTGGTTATAGTATGCTTTTGAGACTTGCAGTCTGCACAAATTTACACAAATGGACATTGGTTTGTTGACTTTACTTCTGTGTGTGTCCTGGACTGCTGTTGAATGAGGATTTTGTGGTTGAGAGGGATCTGAAATGGCAATACTCTGCTTTGTGTATTTAGCATAATAGCGTACAAGGTGCGAGCACACCTTCTCTGGAAATTGAGAAAATATAAAAGGTGTTCCACTTTGGGTGATAAACAGAATAAGTATTCCACGAGGATGTGCACCTTGGGCTCTGCATTCCCTGAGAGCTCCAATTATTGCCAAGTAGCCTCTGTCCTGTCCTTGTGAATGCAGAGGACAGCTGAGAGATGATAATGCTGTTCTTGTCTCAAAACTGTCACATCTCCAATTGGAGTAGATGACTGCCATAGCAAAGGGCTACCTTCTGGTTTAGGAACAGGTAAATGTTACTCTGGCAAAGGCAGTCTTTTACTGTGTAAGCGTGTCTTTGATTGCTCAGACCAGCAGTAAAGTTTTGCCTGCATATTCTTTCTTCTGTAGACAAGCTTAAAGATGTTTGTCATTTTTAATCATTCTTTAAATGCTTTTCCAGCTGAAATGCATCTCCACATAAATCTGTATTCAATTAATTAATAGTTCTACAAAAAGAAATCAGATAGTCTCCTGTTAAAAGTAAGAAAGGAAAATGCACGTCCATTACAAAGCATCTTGGCTAATAAGCCATGGCAAATATTGAGTAAATTTAGTTGAAGGTGAGATTAATTGTCTTGTTACAGTGTAAGTGACACTTAGAGGTTGCCTTGACCTGGTTGCCTCTAAATTTTATAAAAGCTGCCTTTCTACCTTGTGTAGTGTAGGTTTATCTGTGGACAAATTCTATTTGAGAGTTATTGTAAAAGACAAGACTCCGATGAAATAAAATCAAAGAACGACCATACCAGTGGTGATGTTTGTACCTACAAAAATACAAAGAGTATGAGTGTGAGACTTTTCACCTCATCTTCAGACCTTGCCCTTCTTTCAGTTTCTGTACTCAGAACAGTATAGTGTATTAACTTGGGAGACTGGATTTGACTGTTTTTTACCTTCATATTTTGAAATAAATAAATTATGCCTAACTCTGTCGTGGACTCCTATCGTGTGAAGAGTAATTCCATATTTGTAAGAAGGGTTGGGTTTTTTTGCATTACAACTTGTCTGAGTTTACTAGTAATGAAAAAGTAAATTAGTTTTACTCTGACCTGGTGCAACGCAGAGGGAGTGGCTGTGAACCAGAGTTTGGGAGACTTCATACTGCATTGGACCTATTCCCATCAATAATGTAAATGGTGGTAGAATGTGTTTAAACAAGAAAAGGAAGAGTAAGAAAAATGTAGTAAAACCAATAGTGTATGTATGAACTCAAAGAAGGCAGAGCTTTTTTCTTTTGTCTGGTGCAAGTATTCAAAGGTGAAGTTTTAGTGCTGAAAAGCTCTTGCGCTTTAAATTCACACTGGCTTACTGCACACAAGCCCTGGGTCTCAGCTGCAGATATTGCAGAGATAAATCTTATTAGTGAAACTGCTAATTGGTGTTCGACTTCTAATTATAGTAAAAATGGGCTGTAACAATCTATCTTCACCTATACTGGGGCACTTTAGGACTCTTTATCATAAAAATTATTTCCTTTGGGACTTACTGTTCTTATTCCTATCTTCTGGAAGGCCAGCTTTTGGCAAAGGTGCAGTATCCCAACTAGCATGTACTTTGGAAGCTTAGCTAATTAACTTGTAGAGAAGATGCATGGTCCTAAAATATTCAATATCTAAGTACATTAAGAAGTACAATGCTCTTGACAAAATTATTTGTTTGAAAGATAATGGGAAAAGTATGTCAAAATACGAGCAGTTGTGTCTTTTATAGTCTTTAAGAAATGTATCATTTTATTTCCAAGTCTTTGGTAGCTTTCCTTTAGCTTTCGGTGAGAGGAAATCTAAGCGGTTATTCTAAATTATTCTATTTAGTTTTTGCTCTCCAGGGTAAGTCCTATGAGATTCTTCATCTCATTTACAAGATGAGTCTCAGGAGATGAAAAGCACATACAACTTGATTACATATTCCTATTGATCATCTTCCATCCACAATAATAAAAATCAACTCCAAATACAAATCTAACAATATTACTAATTCATTACAACCAGTACTTTTCTTCATTAACTTTTTATTGTTTTCAGCACACAGCATGTACAAATACAGCGATGATGTGTTGAATAAGAAAAGGTCCTCTCCTTACGCTGTAGAATAAATCAGAAGGCACTGCGTTAAAGCTAATCAAAGACTGCAGAGATATGGACTCAAATCTTGTTCAGAGTAAGTCTGTTTAGCACTAGATAACTGAGCAAGCTCAGCTCAGTACGTACATTGCAAAGGGGTTTGTTTTTTTTTTTTTAAAGGAAGTAATTTTCGGTATCATAGAAAGCACGGTAGGAATGGCTTACCTTGGAGAAACCATACCACTACCTGCTGTCTGGCTGTTCAGCCCACCCTTTTCCTGGAGCTTGTGAAGTGAGCACTGGACTGCCACGATGTGCAGTGTAACATACAAAACCAGAGCAGCACTGATGAAATTCTGCAGTGGGGCAGCCGTGGGAGCAACAAAGTCCTGCTTTCACCCTAGTTTGAACTTTGCAAAGAAAGGGCAGATGACCTGTGGGTAACAAGACAGCACAGGCTTCCTAGGGCATGGCATCTCCATGCGCCAGAGCACTTTGCCAGAGCTTTGGTGGTTTGCTGTAAAATCTTTCCCTTGCAACAAATTTCTTTCACATTTATCTTTAAAAAAAATAAAACAGTATTTGCAAAGTGAAATTTCCAACCGTCACCTAAGCGCAAGCCAGTGCTGTGGTGAAAGCACACAACAGCTCTGGGGACTGCTTATCCCTCAGAACTATGATGTCAATATGACCAGTGGCTTCACAGCAAGTTCTTAAGTAACTCTTTGTAATTTGTTTGTCCTTTAGTCCTAAAATATCTCTCATGCTTTCCCAGCTGTCCTCTTCCCAGGCACAACCTATTAACTTCTCCCTTGACAAATTTTACAATGCAGTTACACAGTTTCAATACAAATTTCTGCAGTACTTGGAAATTGTAGCAACATGAAGTTAAGTATTACAAGGCTTACTGTACCAATTTATTTTCTTAATATGATTCAGTCAGTACTTGGATATAATGTAGCCAAAGTTATTACAAAATTTTTTGTCCAGGGTGGAGTTGAGGAGAAGGTCTTCATTACTCCCCAGGTGTGTGTGTGTGTGTAAAAATACGTGCAGATCTTTTACATATTTGGATATGTATGGGGAATGTGTTGTTCCTTGATGGTAACAATGTTTTGAGGTTGAATATAAATAAGAGTGGGCCTGACTGCTAATCAACAGTGCCCTCCTGGCTCAGAAGGTATCCTTTTTTTTCTTAGAGTTCATGAGACTGTATAAAGACTGTACAACATCCATTCTCTTCCACTTGAAATAGCAGCATGTTCTGGACCCTGATCACATTATACATTAAGTGAATGAATATTTCTTATAACGTCACTGGTATCTGGCCTTTAACTTTCAGTAGATTTTCATGTGGAATTGGACAGCTTTGAGATGCTTCTAAAGCAAACAATAATAATAAAAAAAGCATCATCTTATTGCAGGTGGTGTAGACAGGGCATTGTGTTGCTTGACAGAGAAGCTTGGTTATTTGTAATATATTCCAATGTAAAGGTGAGTGTGAGTACATACAGATAGTAGGTAGATAGGGAAAATACAAGGAAAGAGAGAGAAATCACCACTTATTTCAGTGCTATAGCCAGGATTGATCAAGGTAATAAATTTTCTTTGGCATGAAAAACAGGAAGAGAGTCAAGAGAAGATTGCCTAAGAACCTTTTATGTGGATTTTTTGTTGTTTTGTTGGTTTGTTTTATTTTTGAAGGTGGGGAGGATTCTAAGTTGAATTCTGGTAAAGAGTGTTAAATCAAAAATTCCTTATCTCAGAAACTGAATTTTATTTAGGGGGTGACAGCTGGATTGGGAGAAACAAATTTTTACACTGACTCCCTTTTAAGTAGACACTGACTGAAATAGAAGTACATGCTGACATCTTCATATGTTAGATCTTCATCTTCACAAGCAAAGTGTTTTTTTTATTTGATGCAATACTGGAAGAGAAATTACTAGGGAACAATAGCAAGAATTAACCTAATGGAAATGGCCCATTAATAAAAATGAATCATCTTTGCAGAAACATTTTCAATGGGCATGAGATGCTATTTCAGTAGATTGGAATGGAGAATATTAGTCTGTGTTATGTTACACATTGGCTATTAGAATAAGAGGAAAGATAAATTGTTACTAAGTTGAAAGGTTTTAGGTATGGATGGATTGCAAGACTAGCAAGTCCACATTTGGAGACAATGATTGCATTCTGAGTTTAAGTTACCAGAAATATGTATGATGACAGTGATTTGAGAATAGGAATAAGGAATTAGAGAATTAGGGATGAAGATTTCAAGAATATGCATACAGCATAGTATTCTAACACTGTTGCATTTGAGAAAGTGCTTAGGCAGTCAAGGAAAGTCAGAAAGATGATGTTTTCTTGTAGGGTTTGCAGCCATTGAAAACTTCTGATCAGTGCCGATAACATGATTATGGAGCATGTTTGGTGCACATGAGATTTTGGGAGCTTGGTTGCCCAACTCTTGAAGTCTTTTAAAGTATTTGCAATTGTGGCTTTCAGTTTTTCTAAAGACTTAGCCAAATTTATGTAAATTTTTTTGCACGCAGCCAAATAAATGATGCATCTAATATTTCCAGAAAGAGAAGAAACATAATGAGGTTTGAGATACTGTACAATCTTTCTAATTTCTTTCTCATAATTATTGTGCTTCCCACAGAACACTGTTCTGGTGAAATTTACTTCAGTTTCTTATAGCTGAAATTTCATTCTGGCTTCTGATATCCATGCAACAAAACCAGTACAAAGCTTTCAGCTGAATTCGTGTGCTGTTCTAGTCAGCAAATTGAATTTTAGCAAAGCTACAGTAGTGGCTGCAATTAATAAATGATGCTATTTTGTGGACTCGGGTAGGAATTCTGCAGAAATTAGGTTTGTTCTTGAAGGTGGTTTATTAGCACATAGCTGTCTCTCAGCCATCACTCACTTGGGGTTAATGTTGCTTGAATTGGTAGATGTCATTTTACTACTTATTAAAATGTGTAGATTCAATCATTCTGGGATGAAAGAACCAAAAAGGAAAGCATGAGATTTTCAGATACCTTATAGAACTGATGTAAATAAGGTAAAAATAGATGGGAATTATGCCAATGGTATAATAGCAGGTAGGTTTTTTTCATCAAAAGACACATTTTTCTCAATATCACGCGATACTCCATTTGCATAAAATATATACTAATAATAATTATAAAACTTTTCAGACATCAACAGCTCCAAATGCTTGTTACTATGCTGATATGGTCCCAGAAGCAGCAGTCGTTGCCTTTCTCCAAAAGGTTTATTATCCTTTCCCTGCTGGCAATTCTGTCAACACACCTGGTGTAAGGGGCAAGGTCTCTGAGAAGTCTGCCGTCTCCCTTTAGCTGTTAGTCTTGTTCCTTGTACATGGCAGGCAATATCCATCTGCTGCATACTTCTGCTTTGTGAAAAGCAAAAACATTCCTGTAATAAACCATTTTAATATGTGATATTAATGTCCTTATCCAATTCTGAACATTGAAAGTTCAGGAGGGGAGAGGAGAGCAGGTGTGATAACGATACNATATTGGTATGTCAGAGTATGTTTTATATAAGCACAATTTTAAAATACGTATTTATATATATAAAATAAATCCCAGCCCTATCCGGTACACTGTATTCTGGTGATTCACATTTTATTTTTTTAATGTCTTTTTTCCTGTGCAGTTAGACATACAAACAATCTATTCTCTAAACAGGACTGCTCATTTATCAGGTGTTTGTTCTTCACTGCATAAAAAGGTTACCTTCTTTTAACTCGCATAAAAAAGGTTCTGTGTGTCTCAAGTGTCATTATTAGCAGAGGTTTAATGTCAAGGTTACTGCACCTTAACTTTAAGCTACATTGAATACAATTATAGACAAACTCTTCTGAGATACGTCAGAGAGACACTTGGAGTGATAAGTCATGCTGGTGGTCTCTGCATAGGTGACAGTACACAGTTAATGGGAATTTCTGTTGTGTTGGTTACAAATATCTCCCTTAGTAATTGCAAATAAAATGATAGCTGTGCTTCCAAGTCTTGAAGGGGTGAGAAACAACTAATATAAGGTTAAGACAAAGTATGATCATAAAATTAGTTTTTCAAGTCCAAGTTTTTATTTCCCTTTATATCCTTGCAGTTGTTTTTAGTGCAAGTATTTAAATATTTCAGTTAAATAAAAATAGTGAAAACGAGTTTTAAGCTGTTATGTGAAATTTATTGGGGAATACATGCATGAGATATAATTGGAAGATACTAGTTATCAAGGGCCTACAGAGCAAATCAGGGTAATCCTGGATGGATGGGCATCCTGGGTGGTGCCTAGTTGTTCTGTAAGCAGTCTGTCTGGCAGATGTTGCCATCATAAGGGAAGGAATCTTGGTCATTTCCGTAACAAAATGTGATTTTCTCCGTCATTGTGTTCCTTTTGATTTCTGCTTTGGTGACAGCACTGTCATCCAACCCACAAGTTAGTCCTTTAGTTCATACCTCGTCTTCTGAGTTTTTTCATCAGTATACCTTATTCAGCTCTGAGTTTGACTGTCTCTCCTTGCATTGTGTATCCTACCACCATCCCGTTTTTTCCAAGGCCATGCTACAGCAGCTATTAACAAAGCTTTTGATCACCTCCTGTCTTGCCTTTTTTAGAGTCCTGTTTACAATACCTGCAACTTGCTTGCTTTAGCTAAAAAGAAAACCTCTATGCTAGCTCCATTTTACACTCTTCTTTTGGCTTGTTCTTCCACCTCATCATGTTCAAATGTCTTCTTTTTACTTTTAAAAAATGTCATACTGCTGTTTTAAGGAAACAGTGGTGGTTCTGTTGTTTCTAGACCACTGGTAGTCAGTAATAAAATGTACTGTACAAATGACAGGGAGTAGAATGGACTTGATGCTGTATATTGTTATTGATGGAAAACTTTTCACTGTATTTAGTTATCAGACTACTTGTTCAGTTATCATGGACTTGCATGGCCTGGACTTGGGTGGATTTCTTTTTAATTTTGTGAGTTGTTTTTTTTTAAGACCCTATTAAATAAAACGTGCTTTTTGTCTTTCAAACAATTGCAAAATATGGACAAGATTTGTTGGCTAGTTTAAATACGAAGTTATCTAGGTGGAATTCCCAAACTGGAGATGTGCTGCTAACACTGTTTGTGTTCTTTAGCCACTGACTAGAGCATTCAGGAAGTCCAGACTTGGCTCCCTCAAATATTTGAAAAGATACAAATCCCCAGTACTCTTCTGTGTGAATTTTCAGAAAAATCCTCTACACGCAGGGATATAGGAGGCCTAGGTCAGGAATGTCCAGATATGTAATGTTGTTTCCCTCCCAGTAACTTTGGGGAGCAGGAACTGGAGTCCAGGTACCCCGCCTTTCTCTCCTGGTATCTCTTGGAGACTGACTGACTTTTTTCACTCTCTTGCCATCTGGCTGAATGAATAATTCGGCATTTTGTGTAACAGCAGAGTAGCTCAGCAGGAATGGCTGAGGAAGGAGGTGTAAGGATAACCTAGCTTTGTGAGCCTGGTGGCTGCCTGATGTGAGACCCAGATTTCCGAGTGATGCTCTGTGTGCTTCAAAAGGGGAGCTTGGACCAAAAAGCTGGTTCTCTGCAGTCGTGTTGTCAGGTGGCACATCCAGTGCTCCAGTCCTCCCCCTCTCTCGCTGTTTTTTGACTTCCAAATGCTAGCTGTCACTTGGAATTTGGGGGACACCAGCATGTTTGTAAGCAATAAACATTCTTGCTTGTGCTGACAAATATTCACATTTGCCCCATTGTGTCTTTTCACCCGCATGCCCCACATAAACAGGAAAGGAGGAAAATAAATGTGTGCAACAGTCATTTTCTAGCTGGAAGTCAATATATGCAGCTGGGTAGAAAGGTACTTTAAGTCATATCTTATAGGTGTTTTCTCAGAGATCCCACTCCACTTATTTGAGCCTGCTGTGAAGGATGAGTTGCCTTTTGGACACTTAAATATTTCTGTGCTGTTAAAGCAGCAAATTGAAAAGCAGGTAAGAAACTTAAAAGCCAAGGCTGAAAGTTCAGTTTCAACTTCTAGTTTTATGTCTTTTGACACTTTATGTCACAACCTAGCTATTGTTTTCAGTTGGTGTTATTAATTAAATAGTATAGAGTTTGCTTATTTAAAACAGGCTATCTTTCTTCATGGCAAATGACAGTGAATTCCATTCTTTTAAGTATCCTGTGTTAGATAGTAGTTGAGAGGATAATAGATTCCAGGGACCTTTGATCCATCATTACTGTAAAATAAAAATAAAACTTATTTTTTTTTTCCCTCTGACCGTAATGATTTTAACCTTGTGCACTAATTTGAATGGGCTTGTGGGGGCAGAGTCTTAAATGAGACACAAATGAAGGAAAAATTGCTAATGCTGCCACTGTATATCTAATGAGCACTGTGTAATAAACCATAACCTCTTCAACATTTCTGTAGAAAATGGTGTGATTATTTTGGATGGCTGGCCCTTTGTGTATGGCTCATTACTATCTGGCATAATGTGTATTGATATAGCCTGTAATTGTCAACTCTTATTTGACATGCTGCCTTTAATAAATGTGACTTGCATGGCTGGAACCCCCTAATGGTTATATGGACAACTGTAATTAAAGAAAATATGTATACTTAGGTACAATACACACCCTTATATACATAAAATAATTTTTTAGATGGTTTCTGTTTATCGCCTGTTCTTTGTGGGAATTAATACTTGTGTGTATTCCCAGGTTAGCACAGCACCAAATACATTGCATTGCCAATGCGGATACCTAAATGTATAAAGATAGACATGAATCCTGAATGTAGGTTGTTTCCTCTTGCAGAACTTGCTTAAAATGGATTTTGAAATATTTATTCTCTATGTGCGATAAGATAGAATTACAGTCAATGTAGCTGTGGTTCTCAGCCTGCTGGTGGCTTTGGCTGCTTTGGTGCTGGGAACGGGAAGCAACAGTAATGGGCAGAGGGGCTCTGGTTTTGATGTGTCCCTTGAAAAAGGTGGCTGAAATAAATGCATTCAGAAATCCCAATGCTGAAAGCACCTGTGCCTCCTTAAAAGAAAATGGTCTGCTGGCCAGTAGTAAGTTTTCAGATACAGGGACCGACATTAACTGCTGCTAAATTGAAGTTGTCTTTTGTTTATTTTCTGGAAAGTTTCCTTCCCTTGGCTTTACGGTTCATGAATACATTAATAACTAAGAGACATATTTTTGCTAGTCAGATTGGCTTGCAGTACAGAGCAGACCATAGAATTTCCTCAACTTTAATCAGGTCTAATACTTGTGCTTAAATGGGATTTCATTGGGTATTGTCTTCAATTGTGCCCTTGTTGGAGAATCCATCGTTACTCTTTGTAATAGAGTTTGGCAAGGGCCTTCACCTTAGTCTTCTCTGGATTTGCTTGGGTTCAAGCTACTGGTTTTATTTTATCTTTGCTTGATAATCTGAGTATTTTCTTGTCTTGAATTTTTTAAAAAAATCCCAAATGTAAGGCTTTACAATGAAGTACAAATTAATCCTTTGTGTATTGAAGGGAAACTCTTGGATTGACAATAACAGAGAAAATGTTCAAATCTCGTGTGTGTATACTGTTAGTCACTTTAATTCAAAGGTTCAATGATCAGAGTTCTTAAAGAATTTTTGATCTATCACTTCTGTTGTCTTTGCTCGTTGCAGTTGCTTCCATTGCTGAAAATTTTAGAATATGGATTTTAGTGGCTAAGTCAAGTCTTTGGCTCATTTCAGTGAAATATTATGTCTGCTATTAGCAGTTTAAATTATTAAATGGTTCTTTCCATTAACCTATCATCCTTTGAGAGGGCCAGTTTATTTCTGACGGTTAGCTGATAGTGAAAGGTAAACCGACTCAAATTTTCTTGCTGTTACTGAGAGCCTGAGTTTCCATCGCAAGTACTGCAGAGGAGTATTTAAGCTGAAGTACTCTTTTGTTCACAGCAATACAATTATGCTCTTTAATGTTTCTATTTTATCATATGTTTGGACAAAGCTATTATTTCTTTTTAGAGTAGGACTTGAAATTAGGGACTGAAGTCACTTATAAGAACTCTTAAAGAGATCGCACTGGCTGATGTTTCATTGCTGCAAGTCTTTAAGGATATCACAAACAACAAAGAGGGTATTCAAGATGCCAGGAAGGAACACTGCAAAATTAATTTTAAAAAGTTGCATAAGAAATTTACTATTAAAATCTATTTAGTTTCCACAGAGTTTTGTTTCAATATTTGACCAGGCCCTCTTACCATTTCATACATTTTGTGTAGACTTTAAAATTTGTGTTGAATTCTGGGTGAGGTGTTCATCTTTGTAGTATTAGTATCAGTGATACTGTGATGAGGCAGGCTCCCAGGCATACAAACAGGAAATCTTAATCCAAAACTAAAATTGTGGAATATGTTTTTTTTGAGATAGAGGCATATGGCGTATTAACAAAGTTTTTCTGTTAGTTCTTTGTTTTTCTCTATAGCTGTGGTGCCTGTATGGGTGTGGAGTTTTTACAAAAGCTGTGTTCTGTAGTGTGGCATCACAGCAGAAGGATGTTGCAGCTACTGCGTTAGTTTATAAGGGCACATACACAAGACTTCTTGAAGTACGCTCAGCAGTTTGTCAAAGTTCACCAAAACATACTTGAATGTCAGTGATCTGTGTGATTTCACTGGGGGAGGGGAGCAGAGAGGAAGGATAGAAATTGCACTTGTTTTTCTTGTTGCAGGATGTCTATATAACTTAATTTTACATTTTTCTTGCATCTTCCTGCAAGGCGGTGTTTCACAGTCCTAGAGTCAATATAGCCCCAGTTGACCTTCCTGAAGAGCTGTTTAATCACTGGTGAAGTTAGTGTTTTTCTTTGTAAATGTCAACCTGGAAGTGTAACTTTGACTAGCTCATAACCTAAGGGATACTTTATAGCAAGCATTTTACAGAGATTTAGGTTAGTTACATTGGTACTAAATTTGCAGGAACAAGGAGTCAAGAGCAGGAAAAACAAAAGGCAACTTACATGCTGCTGCTGCCTTTAACACACCGCAGGCAAGAAAAGTGTGAGAATTCATATTTTTCATGAAGTGTGGAGCAAAAAAAAGAAAAAAGCCAAGAACAAGTCTGAGGATCTCATCGAAGACTGGAGGAGGGGGAAAAAGTATTCGCTGAAGTAGTAGTTAGTAATTGGCTTGAAAGGATGATGAGCCAATATGTCCTGTTGTCCTGTTTACAGGCTGCCCAAAGAGGTTGTGGAGTCTCCATCCTTGGAGATACTCAGAAGCCATCTGGACACAGTCCTGGGCAACCGTCTTTAGGTGGCCCTGCTTGAACAGAGGGATAGGACCAGATGACCTCCAGAGGTGCTTTGAGCCTCAACCATTCTGGGATTCTCTTAGCTAAGAGGGTGGAGGGATGGGGAGCTGTATGTCACAATTAACTCTGCTTAAATAATGCACCTAATAGCAGAACTTGTGCCTGTTTGACTGTGACCCATCAAAACTTTTTCATAAGGTCCCCTCTGCTACTGTACCACTCTCTTTGGAATGATATTACTGCATTAGGTTGATTTTTGGAATGGAAGAAAGAAACAGGGGTTAAGGGATGTGTGGAGCTCAAAATGGTGGTGTATCTTGAAACGTGATGTCTGTACATGGAGCCTCTGGGGCGGCTGGTGATGGTTTGCAGGGACTTACTGCTTCAGTGGCAAAGGCTGTGAAAGACCAATGGAAGTATCATTTGAATTTGGTGAAAAAGCATTCCTTCTTCTTAGCCTACTTCCATTTAGAGATTTGGTGTGTTAAAAATGTTGACTGTTTTCTCAGTACTACCTTGCTATGTAAGTAATTCTTGTGGAAACCACTTCTTTGTTGTGTGACCATGGACTTTGGAGCAAGAACAGGGTGAAAGCAGTAGGAGTTTGTAATCCTGTTGCCGTCTTAAGACTTTCTGCTATTGTACCTTGTCATACATTGTTGTAAGTCCAGAGTTGCATAAACTTTAATTTTGTGTATTTTGGGATTAGCTGCTTTTGAATACAAAATTATTTAATCACTGAATTGTGCTTCAGGTTGAGAAAGCTGTATATAGCATTGCTTTAGCCGTTCAATAGGAACTTGCTAACAGTGGGGTTTTTTGGGTTTTTTTGTTGGATGCTTTACAAAGTCATGTCAAGAACTTGTCTGTATCTGTAGCAGCACTGAAGACTTCCTAGCTGTGCCTAGGTTTTATGGGAGTTATCATAAAAAAAAATTAAGAAATGTAATGCCTGGGATTTCTGCCATAGCTTTGGTTCTTGTATTTTTAGTCTGCTAGAGAGTGTGTGGAAGAACAGTGTATAAGATCAGAATTAGACACAGATTACCTGCCTAATATGGTTCTCGTTAACGCAAATAATATGAAAACTGTTTGGAGAACAAACGGATTATAGAAAAAGGAATGAAAACATCCAGATCCCGAGCATTTGGAAAGCATGACACTGATGTATTTGTGTAACCTTTTCATGAAGAGTGATGCTGAAGTCAAAGAGAGGATTTTGATTTCCTTCATTAAAAGCTTATTAAATGAAGAAATAGGACAGTGGCTGCTTTGCTTCAATAGTTGGGGGTCACAGAGGCGGGCCTGATCTCCTTGGGATATTAATGCCTGCTTTCAGCTGGGGCAAATGAGCCATCGCTTGAGTTAACTGCAGCTTTATGTGCTCGTCACTAGGGATCCCCATATGTCCTGGGATCTGCGGCAGTTGGAAATGGCAGAGCTCGGCAGCAGGGAGCAGAGGGCTCTCATTGCTATTCATAACAGGTAGCTTGGCTCAATCTGCCCAGAGCAAGTCTGTTTAATGTTGATCAGCTGTCCATCTGATAAGCCGAATTGATACGGACATTTCCTCCAAGGGCTGCCCTGGCAATGACAGCAGGAGCATCGGGATGTCTTGTTAGTCTTTTTCTCTGAGCTTGAAATTTTATTAACCCTTTGTTAGAGCTGAGCCAAGCGTTTTTACACTAGTGCGGCTGTAGGTTGTGTGAGTTTCTCCCTTGCCTCTTTGGAAAACAGCATCAACCTTCGATTTTGTTGTCTATGTGAAGAATGGCTAGCTGTTTTGTTTTCAGATTGTTTTTCTCTGCATGGAGCAAAATTGTGAATTATAAAGGCAGCTTTTAAAAGAGCTTAAGGTTTTTTGCATGTGACAAAATCTGTTGGGAACTTCTGTTTTTCCTCTGCCCCCAGATCACCTACTTTTTCATGGCTGTCCAGGCTGTGTGACTCTCGCTCTTGTCTCTTGCTAATTGGCATGGATCACAGGCCTAAAACTGTTGCTGCTGGGGCTCTTCACAGGTCAGATATATTTGAGGCAGAAGGTTATGTTAGATTAATGTGGTATGGGGCAGCTGGAACACATCCGTGCTATCCAGAGGAAACAGTATTAATTTACTCAGTACTGTGGTGATACTGAGGCAGAACCTAACCTGAGCATGTATCAGCAGGTATATGTGTATGGAGCAGTTTGGTTACTCAATGAATCAGTGCTTGGCCACTTCTGAATAAGCACAGGGAGCATGACATGCCTTTGTACTAGGTTGCAATTTAATTTGAACCTAAAGGCTTTTTAGTCATCTGTCTAGTTGAGGGCATGCATTGTGTTTTTGCTCATATGTGAAGTCTCCATGACATAAAGGGAATTGTTTGAATCAGAAAAGATGTGCATGTGCTGAAGATTTCATAAGGGGGGGGGGCTGTGTGTATCTAGTCTTGTAGCATTAAGAGGATGTTCCAGAAAGTTGTTTCCCTGCTAGCCTTGTCGCTGCTCAGTTATTATGTCTGTTCATCGCACTGATGTAGTTCTGAGCTAAGGTGACATCTCTGGGCTTCTTGGAGTGACAGCCACTAACTACTGGGAGCTGCAGGGTTGAATTGTGGGAGGAGGGGAGGAAAGGGCTGTGCTTCATTACTCTTTTTATGCCTTTTCCAAAAAAATAAAAATAAATAGAGGGCAAGCCTCTCACAGGGATTTGAAACCCCTGAATTCAGAATGTAGCACACTCTGTGTTGGTATAAGAAGTGATTTGTGAACCTGTCCAAATGAAGTTGGGTCAGCTCCTTTTCTGGACAATCACCTTTGCTTCTTCTAAAACAACCAGGGATGTATCATTAGTGCACAGTTTTAAAACGTTCAGCTGTTTCTCCAGTCTCTCCTTCACTCTCCCCCTTTGGTATTATTGAGCTGCAAGGTATCCTGTTATTAATTTAACTCTAGTTTGAGCAGACATTGACTGCAGCATTCTTACGGTGTTCAGATCAGCTTACTGGTGACTCCCCTGCCGATACGTCCTTTGTTCCTTCCCATCAGGACTTTCTGCTTGGCATTTTCTTCATGTCAGTGTACCTCAAGCTTCTAGAAGACAAAACAGAAAAAGAAAGCAACGTGAGGACTGTATTGATTACTTAGCTTTATTTTGCCAAAGAATTCAAACAAAGGGCAGAGTTCCTTCCAATGGAACCTGTGGTACCTGCGGCTTACCTGGAAATACTTGGTGATAGTTTTCTGTGCTTAACACCTCTTGGTTGTGCCTTCTAGAAGTACATAGAAGAGCTACATGATAATTCATAAAATAACTGTTAGCATGAGCAGTTGGGTCTTTTTTTCACCCCTAATAATCCATATTTTATTCATAGCATCAAAATAATGATACTTTTTCTTTACTTTTAGTCAAAGAAGCCTGGCTGAGATTACAGAACTGATCCACACTGCCTTTCTGGTGCATCGTGGCATAGTGAATATTGGTGAGCTCAAGTCCTGCGATGGCCCACTGAAGGATATGCAGTTTGGAAATAAAATGGCTGTTCTGAGTGGAGATTTTCTTCTAGCAAATGCTTGCACAAGCCTTGCACAGTTGCAAAATACCAAGGTAAAAAGAAAAAAATTCTTCTGCTAGCAGAGCAAGTAACTATTAGTGCATCTTCCAAAAGAGAGGCCCTTTAAAAAATCAGTGGTTATGATATGTATGTATATATGGAACATCCTTTAAAAGTTAGTGTATATACATTACAGCTGTAGGTGGATTGGCAGGCTGCTGCTGTGAACATTTTTACCACTGTCCTTTAGAATTATTGTGGTGAGGCCTTTAGCATGCCTTCTGAAGCACTGTAGTAAGGGACGAGGGGTTAATTTGGTGAATTTAATGTATGTGCAGAGGCATCCTCACGACATGTCGGACTACACACCTCTGGCAGACTGACAGCTGAAAACATGTTTGGTTTGTTATTTTGTTTTACCTTGTGCTTTGTGAAAGGTTTGTCTGTCTTAGGGAATTCTTGGGGGGGAAAAGGCTTAATTTCTTTCTCTACACAGTGCTCAAGTGACTTTTTAATCTTAATAAAATTCCTTTGTTACACGTTTGGAAGCACCTGAGTATTGGATTGCTCTATTAATGTGGATGTACTGGTTTCTAAAGGGCAGCTGCAATTCAGCTACTCAGGCAAACTGAAACTTTTCAGGGAAATGTTTTTCGTGACAAATTGCATATATGTATGATCTTAGCAAATGAGACTGATGGAAACCTTAAGAGATCATCTCTAGTTGATTGTTCTTTTCCCTGAGTAGGATCAGCTACACCAAATAATTCTTGACATGTTTGTCTAGCGTATTCTTAAAGGCTCCTGTGGTGGAGAGATTCCTGGGCATCTCTGTACCAGTCTAATGTAACACCAAACTACGTGTATGGATAAAGAGCTTAGTGTGCCATTCCAGTAGAAACAGAAACCAATTATTTTTTGCAGGGGTACTTTTTATATGTCTGAAAATTGCTGCCATATCGTAATGTAAAAGAAATGTTTGTCGTACATGCAATTGTCAATAATCAACGTAGATTTAATCCTGAGTTTAAGGAGTCTATTGTTTTTAGATTCTCATGCTAGAGCTCCTCATGATCATAGTTGTGTATTTCTGTGCTGCTTTGGTTGTGTGACAGTTTCTCTCAAAAGTGGTGTCATTTTGTACCATAGAGTTGAGATTCAGGAGAACAGACAGAAAATTAGATGCAATCTGCTGGAATAGTGGATTAAGCCATTATGGTGATAACTGGTAACAAGTATTTTTTTAAAAATATTAAATAGTGCAAAATTTTAGTCCTATCATAACCAAAATGGGGTGCAATTGATTTTACTAATTATTGTTGATTTGTATCCATTCACTTTTTTAGTAAAATTCTCAAGACAGACCAAATAATTTAACCCTACATCAATTTTTTTGTTTCAACATAAGAGGAAACTGTTATAAAATGTAGCACCTATTACTTTGCATTTACTACATCATTAACTATTGCAGCAGCAATGTAGAATCCCTGAAGACTTGCCAGGAAACAAGCCTACAGTGAAATGAAGCACAAGTGCAAAGAAATACTTTTTTTTTTTTTTTAAAGCAATCATTATACTGCATGTCGTATAATTCTGCCAAAACATTTTAGCACTTTTTTTTTCATTTTTCTGACATCTAAATACTTTCATAGTTTCTACATACGATAAGTGGGATGCCATTATGGAAACTGATTGACTTAGTAAATTATTCTTTTTCATACGTCTAACCCTACTAGCAAAGTTAGAAAAATTGAAGTACAAGCTATAGAAATCTCTTGACAGGTGCAATGATTTAAACATACTGTATTTATTCTTTTGTAAATGATGAATTTTCAAATCTGGCATCTGTTTTTCAGCAGTGTGAAATAACTGTGACTTTTTTCCTTCATAATGTTTTGTTTTCTTTTATGTAAAAAGTAAAAATCGCAATACTGCTTTTTTGCTGGCATTTATTTGGTAGATCAGCGAATTGTCTAATGAAATGAGCAGCACTGTATCATACGTGGTACTGACCATGGTAGGCTATAACCTCTGTAGATGTGCGTAGCCCTTGTATAGACTAGAATTTAAATTAAAGGGAGTTTTAGCGTTAACTGAAACCACTTCTACCAAGATAATTCTATTGTGCTGTTAAACTCTTGTCTAAGCTTGCGTATGATGCATTTATCTCTGTGCTTCTCTTGGGGCTGACAATTAGATGTGAAATTCTGTAGTCGTAATGAAATGCAGAGCCATTTTATAATTGCCAAGGGTAAAATTAGCAAAGTCAATTATTTTCCCTTAGGCTTTTCCCTGTAGATATTAAAAAGCTGCAAGGTAATTGCCTTAGGTAACACTTTGATTTTTAAATAACATTAAGTATAGGAGTTGTTGTCAGTTCATAGTAATTTTCCTCTTCTTGCTACTGTCATGGAATGTAACTGTAATGATGTTAATAAAATTCAAGGCTCAGTGTTTGTGATTTTGGGGGTTTCTTTTAGACTAGTGCTCATACTTCTCATTCATTTGCTAAAGTTATGCAAAAGAAGGTTTTAGGGTGTGTTTTGTTTTGTTGTGAATATTTGCAGTACAAGGAGTCAAGATTTCTTGAGAAGTCAGTTAGGAGGCCTCCTGTAAAATAAATTCTGCTGTTGTGCTATTTATAAAGTAATTTTGAACACACATAATAATTCAGAAGAAAGCATTCTCGTTTTCTACTTTGTGAAATTATAAGACATTAATTATGATTAAAAGTTGGTATTTAAGGCTTAAAATGAAGTACTGAAGGGCAGATGTACTTTGTAATCATGGCAAAGTTCTAAATTTTTTCAGATAGTAAAAACTTGAAAATGAACAGTAATTTCTTCGAAAAACTTTTACAGCTACAAAGGATTAGATTGATCAGGTCATATGTATTTACAATTCTTTTTTACATTAATATTAATGTTCTTATTACCTTCTATAAATTATTCTTTTTTTTGTCCACTTTGTATTTTGGATGGTGGCTTTTCTTGGCCTGCTGATTGTGGTCGTAAATTATGTTGTTGATTAAAGATAACATGGATATAACGTGACTTCAGAACTGCATCCTGCAGTAGATTGGACCTTGCTAACCCATGGATTTTAGAACAGAATTGAGACCCAAGTGGAGCTGGATTGGGGCTCTTCTAGTAGTTGGTACGTTAGCAGTGGGTTCAGGAATGGTGAGCCTTTGACAAGGAAGGACATGGTTGGTTTTGCTACTTAAACAACAACACGCTAATGCCTGGTAATGGTCTGCTTTCTTGGATTGGGGTGTGTTTGTATGGGATGACAGAGTTGTTTTGCTAGGTTTTCTCATTTTGAGGTTGCAGTGTTTTGATACTAGGATTGTGATATTTGTAAAAGTCGTCATAAATATGTGGATGTGGGAGAAATGGAAAAGTAAATTATGTTTGCCTAACAAAATATGGTAACTCCCAACTATCTTGTGGGATACGTGACCATATGCAGTTTTAAATAAATATGTGAATTAATTTTTAAGAAGTGTAAAAGGATATGTTTAAGGATTGGTTCTTTGTTGCCTTCTGAAGGTAATATATCTTTAACATGTGTTGTCTCGCTTTGCCTAGCCAAGGATGTGGGGATAAAACAGCAGGTTTTGTTACATGAAAGTGCTTCTTTCACTCTGGTAGCAAAAATTATTAGTTTTGTCTTTGATTTCTGCTTAAGTAACTTGTTGTTCCTGTAATATTTTTAGTGTGGTGTTCAGATGCAAAGACAGCAAAAGTATAAGCATTAATTGGCATTTTGTCACCTGTCAGCCAGATACATGATATGGACATTTTAACACAAGGGATGTGTGAATGTTGACTGTGATATTATAAAATATTGTGCTTTTTCAGGGTGTATCACAGATAATTTGGAAGAAACTTGTTGCAGCACTAGAGCTGGAGCTTCTTAGAACATCTGTATCGTCAGTTGTCTTATGAAACTGTAGAGACCTAGTTTTGATACTCCCACACTCTGAAGACAGTGATACATAAAACTTCAGAGGGATGAAATGATGCACTTTAGTGCAATGCCTACTGTAATGTGCTGATGACTAAAGAAAGTGGTAAAATAATCTGTAAAGTCATTGCTTAAAACTCCGTAAACTGATAGGAAGGCATCACTTGATATTTTTTTAAAAACCCGCAAACAAACTGACCAAAACCAAACCACCAGAAAACAACATATCCAAAACAAAAACTGAAAACCTCAGGAAAAAAAAAATGAAAAGTTTTACCTAAAAACCTGAAATACATGTAATGGCTGCATTCTCTCTAGTTCTTAATGAAATCTTAAGAATGACTCTGGTTTTCCCCACTATAATTCAGTGAGCTCTTGTTGGAATGATTAATCTGTTCACAAAAGCACTCCAAAATTTACAGCCTGAAAGCTTGGAACTGAGTTTAAGAATCTTGTCTGTCAATGCAGAGCTCTGCCAGAAGACCACATTATAGAGCATTGTTTTATTAGGCATTATTTGCCTATAAATAAACAGTAGCACAGATGTAGTACTTATATAGTGGATGCATTTCCTTATGTTAAGTTTATGTATTCCTAAAGGCATAAACATGTTGTTTACAAAATAGGCCTTGTGTTTGCATAAACATCAACAAGTTATTCATGTAAGTCTTCCTGAGTCTCCCTGTTGCAACAGTCTGAATGTACACTGTGCTCTGTAGAAAAACTGCTTGTCTTGAACTATGGTTTCTGCTTGTGTGGCATTGGTTGTGCTCCTATGGGGAAGGCTCGGTTTTGAACTTGAGTGACTTGGTTCCTTGCTGACCAGGGGAGGATATGGAGACTGTCCCCTGTCTGCAATTTTGCCAGTTACTCTCTTGATGTAAATTGGCGTTTTTGTGAATTGACAAACAAGTCAGCTAGAGTCTACAATTCTGGTTTTTAAAGGTCATTTAAGAAAGGTAGTACTTGTATCAGGCTTTCTATTTTCCTGAATGATGTCAAGAGAATATAAACTTTTAAAAAATATTTTCAATATTAAACCAGTGAAAAATCATGGATTGGCTAAAGAAATTATTCTTTGGATCAGTGGCAGTTTTCTGGTCCCCTCTTCAAAACTGAAAACTTATTCTAAAGAACATGAAGTGTGCATACTGCTGAGAATCTTGTAAGAAATGTCATTTTTAAAAGGAAAAGTCTTTTTGCTTATGTAAAGGCAGCCATTAGCAGTCACTGACTTGTAATAAGTCAGAATTACTGTCCTTCAGAACAGCACTTTTCATTTTGTTTGAGGTCAGAAGGTGCTTCTTGGTAAACATAGTTGTGAGATGAGTTCTTTTCAGAGCAATGAAAGTTACATTGAAAAAGCTATTCTTCAGTGTTTTCTCTGGTGGAGAATCTTAGCCATAAATACCCACTAAGTATATTTACATTTTTAATGTAAATTTTACATAAAATACATGTATTTTACATAAAATAAACAAAGACCTTTTAACCTGAATTCTCCTTGAGATTCAGTAACTGTATTAATCAGAGAAGGCAGGATGAAAAAATCATATAATCGTAAAATTATTTGGGTTAGAAGAGACCTTAAGAGATCACCTAGTTCCAACCCCCCTGCCATGGGCAGGGACACCCTCCACTAGCCCAGGTTGCTCAAAGCCTCATCCAGCCTGGCCTTGAACACCTCCAGGGATGAGGCATCCACAGCTTCCCTGGGCAACCTGGGCCAGTGCCTCACCACCCTCACAGTGAAAAGCTTCTTTCTAATGTCTAGTCTAAATCTACCTTCTTTCAGCTTAAAGCCATTACCCCTTGTCCTCTCACTACACTCCGTGATAAAAATCACGGAGAAGTGAGAACCAGAAGCAGTGTGTTTGCTCCCAGTTAGTGTTAGTATAGAAAATTGAAGCTGATGATAAAACCATTTCGAATCATGCATATATTTTTAATTATTCTTAATTCTTTACCTCTTCTTACTTATCTACTTCTTTTTCTTCCCCAATACAAGTTTCTGTTAGAGGTTAGTACCTTTAAAATTATCATCTCACAGGGCAGCTCGATGACACTGAGGCATGAATTTGGTCAGAAACCGATCAGATTGGATTACGAGACACAGGTTATAAAGTTCAATAGCAAAGTTGAGTTCTTGAGAGAAGAAAAATGAAGAAAAACAACCTTCAAATTTTTTTCTAGAGAGCAGGATAAAGACATATTATTGTGTCTGTCTTGCTGTATCTTCCCCTCAGGCACTGTTTGATGGTGATGTACTGAACTAGATAGGGAGTAGGATAGTGTCTATATTGCTGAGTACTTTTATTCTAATTTAGTATTTTAGAGTGCTGCAAGGGCATGTCTCAAAACCAGACACCACTAAAAAATATAAGTAAATGAAAAGTATTTATGGAAAACTGATTTATGGAAAAGTACACTTAAGGTACACTGTTTTATCTGGGTAATGGGGAAGAAGAAAACCAAGGAAGAACGGCAATGTTTTTGGACTTTTAACCTAATATGAGATGACATAGGACATCATAGCCATCATGATTGCGTTATTACAGAATAAAGCTCTTTTTTGGGCAACCCTAAATAAGCTGTTCTGTATCTTAAATATTGAGATACATACTCAATATTGGCATACAACTTAGCATAGATTTTATTGGAGAATGCAAACACACTTTCAATAGTGAGAAATACATCCTTATGATTCATACGCAATTACAAATCAATTATTAAGAAAAGTATTATTAGTTTTAATTATTTTCAGGGTGCACCAGAATTTGCTAATTTGCATCCACTTCTGAGAGGTAAATTTGGTTTTAGTTTACCTTAAAAAATAAGAGATTGTAATTCAAACAAACTTTATTTCCATTTTATGGACATGTCTTATTTTTTCTGCCCAGTGTTCTCAAACACTGGATTTTTAATAAGGAGATTTCTTTACTGCAGTTTTATTGAAGTTCCTTTGGTAGCAAAAAGGTGCTTTTTATAACAGCTGATGAAAGTACTTAAGCATTAGGGGAAAAAAAATCCTGTAGTTTAGAGATAAATGATGAAAATCTATTGGACAATAATCAGTACTTGGTAATCAATTTTTTTCCACTCTACTACCCTAAAACTTTTTGCCTAGCATTTCTGCTGTCATTAGAGGTAACAGCTTTTGTGATGTTGATGATAAAATTGTAGAACGATGCTAGTGAATCTCCTGATTGCTGCATTGTTCTCTTCCCGTCGCCCTTTTTCATGATTGTGTCAGTGGAACAGTTCCTTAGCAAGTGCATCATTTGCCTTTGTTTTCAAGAAGTAAATTTATAGTCTCTAAAATAACACCTGAACAAATGAAGCATTCCATCTTCTGAGTCTTTTACAGATTTTTTTTTTTCTGTTTAACTTTTGCTACCTAGAACTGGTGATATAATTAAATATTTGTAAGATTTCATTGCCTTAATGTCTGCAGTTACATGTTTAAAAATCTTTTGGAGAGGTTAAGTTAGAGGATTAGGTGGCACAGCTAATTAACTTATTAATTTAATTGAAATTCTAAAAATTAGACTTACTGTGTAGTTGCAGTAATAGGTTAGAAACAGTCTCCTTTCTGATCTGTAAGAATTCTATTCCATTGCAGTGAATGACGGTTTTGAGATTACAACTGCTTTAACTTTGTTTTGATTCCTAATCAGTGCATTCTTCAAATAGGTCTATCCTTTACCTTAGTGACCTTTTGCACCTGTACTGGTTTTTAGAGCTAATGCTCATGTTAACCTTTCCCAAAGCTAGACTGTACTTCAGTTTGCATAGGGCTGTATTTAAAGAGTTTATTTTTCTGTGGTTCTTGGCCATGGAACCGCTGGAAAATTTCATGTTTAGATTTCAGTCTGTTTTCTGTCCTCCCACTTCTGCATGAAAAAATAGCTTTAGAAAAGAAAAAATAAAAAAGGAAAAAAAGAGTGATTTCTGCCACTTGCCTTATGGACGTGTGTGACTTACAACCAGTGCCTTGTAGCAAAATGACTGCTGCAGAACATGGACGGACTGAGATTGAGACTGATAATAAAATACCTGGTCACTGTGAATCATCAAGTCTAAGACTGAAGCTCTTTCCCAAAAATATACTGCAAGAATATTTTGAAAGCATCGAGGCATGGAGCTTTCAAGAACAGAATTGCGTTTGAGATTCTGTCTCAATGCTGCATTGACAGAGGAAGTAACAGTCTCAGAAAAATGTTACCCACTCAGTTCTGATGAATTTTCAGTAGACTACTAAGGATTTTCATACTGATTTGTACAAAGTCCATTTAGTGTTCTTGCCTCTGAATCATTTCACTAACAGTTTCCTCAACTTGCATCTGAATTTGCCTTCCTCATAGTAGCAATTGGACACGTCTTTCTGCTTCTCTAGTCTGCAGAGGCCAGAGCAGACCAAAGTCAGTGTTTACTGCTTGCGTTCCTGAACCGAATGCCTGTCTTTATTCCAGGTAAATATTGTCCCCCTCAGAGGTAAACCACACACTACTTCTAACACATCTGTATATAGTTCTTCTCACAGAACTGCTGTGTGCCTCTTTCTAATTAACAGAATGGTTTTGGGAAATACTAATATGCTATCTTATACACGAAAGAGAGAAGGCTTTTCAGAGATCACTGTTGAGCATCATTGAAGAAGAAACTGAAAACTAATTTGAAGACACTGAAAAAAAAAAGCTGATTTTGTTAAGAAGAAAGTCAGAGGTCATTCAGATCTCAAGATAATCACTATACCTGGGAAATGTGTTCTGGATAGGTAGGGTAGCAGTGTCTGTCCCTTTGTTGTTTGCTCCCTTAATGTATGACACTGAATTGGCAGTTGTCTAGTTGTGAAGACAGTTCAGGAGTCAAAAATATTTGCAGGCTTTAATATATGTATATATATGCATATTGTGTGTGTGCATATATATAAAAATCAATTTCATTGAAAGTTAAGACCAAATTATGGAAGAAAGGTTCTTATTATATTTTTTAAAAGGTAAACCCCCTCACTTTTTAAAGAAGAGATTGCCTTTCAAAGATTTGAGCCAGATATTACAAAGTGGCTATATCTGATATTTCTGTAACTGTTGACAACAAACTGTATCCAAGATGTTGATCACTGCCAGAATGTGTAGGAAATATATTCAAAAGAAAACAAAATTTATTCTAAGACGCTGAAGTAATGAAAACTTGTGGGTATGTGATATTTGATTCTGAGCGAGATGCACACTGTGAGAAAGGACTAGCAAGAGCCAGCAGTTCTGCTGCTTCATTCACCACCTACTTAGAATAGGTATTGCCACTGTATGGGCTTCTTAAAGCAGAGATGTTCATTACAGCTCTTTTTTTCACAGCCACGAATAATCATCATGGGGGAATGAACTGCTAAATAGCTCTAGCTCATGCACAATTATAAAATGAAAATTAATTTTCACAAAGTTTCAGAAGGCGATGTCCTCCATGAACAATATTTATAATGCCAACTTCATTCTTTTTGTAGCTGAAGCAGTGGAAGATCACAAGTTATCTTTTCTTGTCTTTATTTAAAGTCTGTTTCTTAAACATAGTAAGATTCATATTGAGAGCACACTGCAGGAAAAAAGCAGTCGAATCTGTTTCTGGTGAAATACTGTCTTAGCAGTATTATCTCAAACAGGCTTTTTTTGGAGTGAGGACTTAAAGCATATTAATTCCATCTTTGGGTGGATGGGATTTCAGGACATGTTTGGTTCTAGAGGTGGACTTTAATGACAAAGTGGTTAATAAACAATTTTGCAGAAGGACTGGAGGGTCCTAGTCAGCTGTCAACGTGGAGTACAACTTCAACAGAGAATGTGCTTTTAAAGAGTGAAAATAGATTTTTCTGGTAATTCAGTTGCAATTCAAAGCTGTTAGCAACAGTGATAAGAATCTAAAATTTTTCTGGATGGCATTTCTTAGTCTCCCAAGAACTTAGCTTGTCATAGAAGGGAAATCTGGTCCCAGTACACTCAGTAAACTTAACCCTTCCCTAAGAGAGGATTTGGCATCATCTTTGTAGCCTTGCTTTTATTATTTCAAATATGAGAAAAGCTGTTATTACTGGTGTTGTAGATATGAGTATGGAAAATCAGATGCGGTCCTCCTGCACCAGCTGCTGGTATCACAGTATGGTTGAGGTTGAAGGGACCTCCTGAGATCATCTGGTCTGTGCTCAAGCAGGGTCAGCTAGAGCAGGTTGCCCAGGACCATGTCCAGATGGCTTTTAAATATTTCCACAGATGGAGACTTCACAGCCCCTTTGGGCAACCTGTTCCATTGTCTGATGCCCTCACAATAAAGTGTTTTCATGTGTCCAGATGGAATTTCATGTTCTAATTTGTGCCCATTGCTTCATCCTGTCAGTGGGCACTGCTAAGAAGAATTTGGCTCCCTCTTTTTCATTCCTTCCCAGCAGGTGTTTATACACATTGTATTACTAGGAGAGGTTAAAATATATGTGTCTTGTAAATAAGATTATCCTCCCCTCTTTTTGCACTGCTATAAAGATCCTCTTTAAAATTAACCTTCCCAGGGTCAAATTTTTAGTACGTGTGCCTTTACATCTGCAGTGACTTCAGTGCAATAACATAGTATAGTGCAGAAAGTTATAGCAGTAATGTAGATGAGTTAATTGTATTTTTAAACAAAACGCTGAGGTATTTGACATCTTGTTGGCTTGCAAGAAGATTGAATTTTTGGATGGACTGGAACTGGTCATTAATATTAGTGTTTTGAAATTCAACAGCATTTAATTTGGAGTCTGGAATCTGACTGCTGCTACTCCTGGTACGGTGGGTTGTTGTTTTGCTAGTTTGCCGAACATCTGCAGCTTTGTTTAGTTGATTCCATCTGTCGGATGCTAAATGGTATTACTTTTGATTCACGTTTATTCAAATACAGTCTATGCAAAATAGTTAATACCACTTGCAGGTGTAATTTTCGTCAACTCAGAGCTGATCAGATTTTTAAAATTCAGTTTAATCTGCAATTCGTTTGTGAACATATCCCAGTTTAATGGTTGTCTGCACCAGAATGACTGGAAATAGTGTTTTATAGCCATGCTTTTCCATGTCATTTATTGATGAGGAGGGTTTTATGGCTACAGAACCCTATAGTGATACCTTTTTTGTTTACTATTTTATATAGAAGAAACGTGTAATGAAATTAACACATCCAAAAAGGTCAAGCTGAAGAAATCACATACTCCTCTAACCTGAGTCACTCATCAACAGTTGGTTGAGTGCTTTAGTGCAAGGATCTGCTGCACTGGATTTCCAAAGACACCCTCTGTAAGGTGCTGTGTGGAGGCAGAGAGGGGAAAAATATTTCTTCTGTTGGTTATGTTATCATTAAGGAAAATGACTGAATTATGCACTGAAAGTCCTCATACTAGTGAAAACCCCTTCTGTGGGTAGTGTTGCATCAGAATAAAAAGGGTAACTTAACACTGTTGAAAATCCTTAAGGCAGACTGACCTTAAGGTAGGTATTTGACAATACTAACAATATTCAAATTGACTGCTGCTGATTATTTTGAAGGACGTTTTCATGTCTAGGAAGTACCTTTTCATCAAGTAGTGGGTTTGGGTGATGTGTTTACGTTGCACATTGTATTTTACTACTAATTCATCGTTAACAGAGTGAAGAAAACCATAAATGTTTTTTCTAAGAGCATTTAAAGCTTGCTAGAATAGAAATAACAGTGAGGAGTCCTTTCTATGTGTTTCAACTAAGAGAGGGACAGCTTCAAAAATAGTAAAGCTCAAGATAATTTCAAATAGTAAATCCAATAGGATTCAATAAACATTATATTAAAAAAAAATCTCTAGGCTGGCACACTTAGTTACCTGTATGACTAATGACGTTTGAGGATGTTACCAGGAAAGAAAATGGAATTCCAGTCTTCTTGGAACTCCTTGGAGGCTTTGCATCTTTTTGGGGGGGTTTTATTGAAGAATGAAAATTCAGCTTCAGCTGTTTACCAAGTTTCATCTTTAGCTTCCTAGTGTTGGAATATTTCTGTGTCAAATGCAGGAGAACATTTAGTTCTAAGAACTTCTATGGAATTTTTAAGTCTGGAAATATTTGGGGATGGAAGTCAAGGGCAAGTTGAAGGAACTTTTATCTGTGTATTTACTGTTTTCTGACTAATTTATCTAATTTTCTTGTTGACTTGTATGGAGAAGTCTTGCTTTGTTTTGAAGTCTATGCATCAGCAGCAAGGAGTAGGGTCTGTCTTAGCAGATGTGTGAGGAAAGGATATTGTTTCAACACCAGCAGCCCAAAGAGACAGAAAGAGAAAGACTAAGAAAGGAAGGAATTACTTGTGGTTCTTCTTGAAAGGAATTTGGCAAAGCTAAGGAAGTTTGTCAAATAGAAATCAGGAAGGTTGAGGAACAAAGACATATCCATTGCTGTGTTCTTCCTAATGCTGTTTCCTGTCTTCCCGCAAGAGCTTCATCCTTTCCTTGATGTTCCCCTTGAAGATATCCGGTAGAGTCCGGAGAGACACTATATTAGTACTCCGAAACAGAGTGAGAGTGGTCTGTTTAATCAATTCCTTTTCAGCTGCTAAATTGAAAATAAAACCACCACACATTGAGTGGAGCTCAAATTCATTCCTTTTTTTAAACTAGAAAGAAAAACAGGAAAAAATACATATGCAGTGTTTTGTTGCAGTGCACTTTAAATATTTCAAAGACAAGTAAAGCGAAAAAAGTGCTTGAGTTGCTAAATTGATGTCTTCTTTTCATCCAGGGTGTTTAGAAACCCCGTGAAGGCTGAGTGGGGCCCAGAATCCATTCTTTTTACTGTGCTTTAAGGAGTCTAGATCTTACCTTCTAACTTTGAAGAAAGTGTTCTACCAAAATGTCTTATGTTCTGTGATTTTCCTGCAGTTCTTCCAACTTTCAAGTTTCACTTTTAATTAAAGTACACCTCTGTTTTTTATAGACAGAGCAGGATTTCCCAAGGCAGTCAACTGCAGGCAAGAACAAGGCTGCTGTACCCATGACAGTGAACACATGGCCCTATTCTGTGTCGTCATGTACACAGAATGCTTTGGGAATTCTGAACCCTGGATTATTTTATAAATGGGTCATCAGAAAACTACCTGAAAGTTTTAGTATGATTTCAGGAAAAGGAGGGAGGAGATTCAGTGAGTGGTTGGTTGAACATCTTGAGTAATTTTCTGAACCGCTAAGAAAATTGCCACCATTTTGTTTTATTTCTTCAATTAATATTTTGAAAATCTGAGCTTGAGACACTAGACTCAAAATAAATTTAAAGAGCCTTAAAGGGCTAGAGCTGTGCCAGAAAAGGACAAATTAAATTTCACCAAACTTCTGATCTTCAAACTTACAGAGCTCTCCTTGCACTTAAACATAGCACGGGCTTCTGGACTATTTCATATTTGCATATATCAGAGAGTTCAGAGCCTGAGTTCTATCTTGCTATAGAATTAGCAATCATATTCTTGTGTCCAGAATTTACGTCATTATGCACTTACTCTGCCTAGATAGTAGGAGAGATTTTAGCTTTAACAATCCATCTCTTTTCCCTATGTTCATCCTAAATTGTCGGCCTTTGTGTTGACCTTTTAAAAGCAGAAGAGATCACATCTCTACAAAAAGTGTTAAAGTAATACCTCCTTGGGGGGAAAAAACCAAACCAATCCAAAACAAAAACAAAAGAATGGCAGAACTGTTGCAGAACATGTGTTTAAAGGGCTTGAAATTACTTGCATGTGCACTTCTCATGTGCAAGGGATGGGTCATCCCTTGGGCTGCTCCTAGCCCTGCAGATGCTCTTGGGGAGCAGAAAACACAGTACTTTGGAAGATGATGCAGAGTAGAAAATGAAAAATAGAGTGGAAGTTTGTTTTATCACAATAAGTTGCTACTCCTGCTCGTCTCGAGTACCTAAGAATGACCAGGCTTCTCAAAAATGTGAGCGGAGTGGAAAAATAGTGGAAAGATGGATTATGAATAGGCTGCCTTTGGTCTCTTTTGAGATGTTGCTGTTTTCAAGCACTGATTCTGAGAGTTCCTTTCTTCCCTTTTGCTGTCTTTGAACTTGTTTACAATGAAGCTCAACCTTCAAATGAGAAGAAAAGCACTTGAGAGCACTTGATTTTTAATGTACTTTTCCTGCTCTTCAGTCTTACCAGAAATATCAGCAAGAAGAACAAGGCACTGGTCAGGTGGAAAGGCACCGATGAGAACAGAGACCACTTGGATACTGTTTTCTGCTCTTCTGCTGGCATGCTGCATAATTTGGGGGAAAATCAGTTCCCTGACACTATTTTCCCCTTATATAAAACAGAAGGAATAAATTTTACAGGAGATGCTGATTGCTTTCAAATTTTCTGATGAAAAGTGCTGCATAAGAACTAGTCAGTGTATCGTTGGCTGCATGAGTACTGCTGAATTTGTAATAATTTTTCTTCCTCTATGTCAGTTTGGGATACAGAAGAAAATTACCTGGTTTATCATTGCTTTTCCCAGAGTTCAGGACCCCAGGCCACTGACGTTATGCAGCAGATGCTTTTCATAGATCAAATTAAGGGCTGATGAAGTAACAGAACCTCATGCAAGTGTCCCACTGTGCTCTTGAAACTGGAATTTCGTTCCTGGTAGTGATCTGTATGGCCTTGAATTTACTTTAGAAAAATAATAGTAAAAAAAATAATAATTTTGAGATATTTGGAAAGAAGGCAGGAAATATTAATACTAAATTCTCACTAACTTATAGTATTCAATATGTCATTAAAGGCCTAATGGTATTTAATATATGGATTCTTCTAAATGATGGATGTGTAGTACTCCTAAGATGTTTTATAGACTAGAAGAGGAAGAGGTACAATTGTTCACAAATGTTTCACCGAGATTGTTTTAAGTCAGTTAAAATTGCCTTTGAGAGTAGAGTTGCAATAAAAAGAGAGAGGAGAGATGGAAAAAAGAAACCCCAAAACAGGGTCCTGCTCAGTCTAGAGTTTCAGGCGAGAGAGGAAGAGGTCTAGTTATCCAGAGCCAGATGCATTGTTAAAAGTTCATACTATCACTTTGACATTTAGAGTAGGACTCAGTGTCTTTGTAAATTCCTCTTCATATTACCAGTGTAGATCTCTGAGCTCAGACCATTTCACAAACCATAACATTTTTTAGTGAGTGATTGATCTGTATTATGTGTCCTAGCCATCAGAAGAATCTTGGGATGTTGCTTGTATAAACTGTAATACAATCTGATCCTCAGCATTTAGTTACAGACTTTCATAGACCTATTGGCGATACTCAATCCTCCTGGATTTGGGAATAGGGCTTATCTGATACCTTAAAAAAAAAAAAAAAAAAAAGGAAGGGGGGGGTGGAAAAAGAAGAAAAAAAAGCCCCTCATTTTCTCTGTTCCCCACTTAAATAACTCAACACATCTGGTAACACTGTAGGATCATTGTCCTTTCAGTTCCTCTACAGCTCATATTGCTACAATATTTCTTTGGTATCTAGTTTCCTAAAGGGCAATGCGATTTTTTTTTCTTTTTTTAAGGCTGTTTTTATAGGTCTTGCAAATTAACCCATATGCATTGCAAGAAAAAACCTGACTTTTAATCAGCACCATTTCTAAAGTTAGCGCTTGCACTGTGTATATGAATATGTATACGAACCAGTGTCTGAAAAAAGGAAAACATGCAACCTTTCTTCTAGTATTCAAAACTAGCGTGCAAATGTGTTTTTATTATCAAAGTGTGCCTAAACGTTAAAATATCTTTGTTACAAGTTTTATCATTTGACTTCTTGTTTTCAGTTACAAGAATGATAAAAATTGAAACTAAATCTTTTCATTCATTCATAAGAACGATGTTGAATTTTAAGAAGCAAAAAGAGGATTCAGCTATAGACTCATATGCACAGGAAATTAAACATGCAATAAATTAAAATTCTGTGAGCAACTAAAGGGGTAGCCTTAAGGTGTGCTGATTTGAAGTGCCTGTGTTTCATTTTACAATAAATTTGAGTATTTTGTTCCAATTAAGACAGTTCATGTGCATGACTTTAAATTGTACAGTAGTTTCCGTGTGACTGTGGACTGCTTGTTTTACATTCTGGATCAAGTTCAGATTTCTAGGCTTCACTTGAATAAACTAAAAAGTCTCAAACCTGAAGATAATACAGATTGATAAATCTGATTTAAACATTCCCATGTTGCAAACTTGCAGTGTATGTGGTACAGCTGAGCCTCAAGCCATGCACTAAATACATCCACAGTGCATTCCCAGGGCACCCGAATACCAAATGATCACATTTGAAAGGTTACCTTTCTATGGATTCTGACTTGTCTGTATTAGCCACAAAGATTAGAATTTTAACAGCTCCCAGTGAGAGGTATTGTGAAGTATTTACTTGGCAGGAAAAAAAACCAAACAAAACAAAGCCCAGACGAGGTACTGTCTCATATTCATGAAGTGGGATTTATTAGTTCTGTGAACGTCCTTGTGAGAATACACTCCATCGTTCACACTTTAGAAAAAAAAAAAAATCTTGTTTTTCGTTTATGTGAACTTAAAACTTTGATAGAAGAGTTACTGTAGTAGAGGTTTTAACAGTGAGACAGGATCATACTTGTGCAATGTATATCCCAGCGAGTCCTGCAGTTCTTCACAACTAGCTTTTTTGCAGGGCAAGTTATGACCATTTACTCTCTGGAAATCAGACAGTAGCTTTGTTAGTAAACTTGGTGATAATTAAAGATGTAAGGCTTTTTCTCTTTTTCTTTTACAGGTTGTGGAACTCATTTCAAGTGCTATTGGTGACTTGGTTCAAGGCATATATTATGAAAACTCAAAATCATCTGAGGTAAGAATTTCAGTAGTTTTACATACCCAAGAAGTTTGGTGATATTAATGTGTGACTACAGTAAATGTGACAACTTTCTCATTTGTCTAAAAGGAGGAGGGAGAGGGAGGAAGAGAATTAGCTGCAATTGTAGTGAGTTTCAGTGGCAACATCATCATGACACCTGTGAACTCTCATGGAGGTTTCTAGAAATGCTTGGAGAAGGGACTATTTTATTTCTGTGAGTGCTTAATTAAAGTAATATCATACGTCGTTACCAGGAACTCTATAAACATGTCTTACTATGGGCTTTCCAAACACTTCCAGAGGTTTACAGTCAAGGTTCTATTAGAGGCATTTATTACGAGGTTGTCAAAATAGTAAATGCTTTCATGTTAAATCTCTCATTTCAAAGCATTTTACAAAATGCTTCATCCTAAACTTATATGAGGTCCTTTCTTCTTCTGAGCGTCCACCTTTTAATAGTATAAACATGAGTTTTGTCCTGAAGCGGTAGGAGGGTAGCACTGTACTCTTCTCCACCAAAAGTCGCAATGCACACATTGCAGGAGTCAGCATAGGCAAAGATAGCATCTCTCAGCATTTCACACCAAATAATCCTGTATTTCTTCAAGGGCAATGTACTAAGGGATGTACTGTGTTATTGTGTGGCAAGAACTGTAATGAAAATTGGTCAAATTAGATCTAGGTGTTTTTTTCTTTACTAGAATATTTAAGTAAACTTGTCGAGACACTTCTTGAAGTAGGCTTGCTTGGGCAGGGTGTTGGAGCAAAAAAGAGTTTTCCTTTCATTTGCTATGATTGTTTTCTGGTTTTGATTTTGGCTGGGATAGGTTAATTTTCTCCCTAGTAGCTGGTGTACTGCTGTATTTTGGATTTAATATGAAAATAGTGTTGATAACACACTGATATTTTAGTTGTTGCTAAGTAGTAGATACACTAACTCAAGGAATTTTCGGCTTCCCCATGCTCTGCCAGTGAGGAGGCGCACATGGAGCTGGGAGGAAGCACAGTCAGGACAGCTGACCCAAGCTGGCCAGAGGGATATTCCGTACCATACGATGTCATGCTCAGTATATAAACTGTGGGGAGTTGACCGGGAGGCTGTGATTGCTGCTTGGGACTGGCAGGGCATCAGTCAGTGGGTGGTGAGCAATTGCACAGTGCATCACTTGTTTTGTATATTCTTTTATTATTTTTATCATTATTATTTGTTCCTTTGCTGTTCTATTGAACTGTCTTTATCTCAACCCACGAGTTTTCTCACTTTTGTTTTTCTGATTCTTTCTCCCATCCTACTGGGGGAGAGTGAGTGAGGAGCTGTGTGGTGCTTATGTCTGGCTGGGGTTAGACAGACTGTATCTTAACACATGCAAAAATCAGTAAATTAAAGTCACCATGACCTCTACAGGTTTTCTGACAAGTTTTCACTGTGTGGGAATGATGAGCTGTGTGTATATGTGAATATCTATCTTGAAATCCATTGAGGTAGGTAGATTTGCTTACAGTGACATTGTCTTGCATGCCTAGTTTGCCTCAGAGACCTGAATCTTAACATTCAGTAGATTAAATGGCTTGAAGAATGCAGAAATTCATTTGTATTTGTTGTATATTTAGATTGCAGCTCTGGTTTACTATTGCTGTGTTGTAGTATGTAGCAAAAGTAATACATTAGTGGAAGCCCTGATGGCTGGGTTACCGCCCTACAGGAGATACCTTCACTAATGGCTCTGCACCAGCCGAACCACAGTGGGCAAGCAGAGAGTATAGAGCTGTGGATGTGCCACAGCTGGCCATGGCTGGGCCGTGGAGGGAAGGTGCTGCTGCACCCAGTGACTCCATTGGTCCGTATCTGTCTCTTCTCCTCTGCAGCAGCAAAGACACGTTACTAAAACTAACCTGGTTGAAGCTTAGCCTTCTCATTTTGATTGAAACCAGTTAGGTAGGAAGTGATCATGCGAATGAGCTGAGCTCTCCCCTTGGAGGAAGCAAGAGTCTGTAGCAGGAAAGCAGTAACGGCACCCTTGGGAGATGCCCAGGCCCACAGGCTTGCCAGGCGGCATGTCAGAGATGGCATGCACAGAGCCATCCTCTGGCACCTCTCAGGAGGTGACCCTGGGTGGAAGCATGGTAGCACTGTGATGTTGGGAACTTTGCAGTCCTTCTTGCACCTGCTGGCTTAACCCAACTATAAACAGACTGCAGCCTTTGGGGTTGCTCCCAAGTAATGTGCTCAGGGTTATATGTTAAAATAGATTACATATTTGAGACTTTTGAAAGAATGTTTAAAATTTTGTTCTCCATGTTCAAGCAGGTTTCTAAATACAAGTAGATTCCAAATATATCAGATTTTTTAAAATTACACCTCTTTTGTGTGTAGAACTAAAGCTCTACGAGTTAGCAACAAAACTGCATTTTATTTTAACCATGACCCGTGTGTAAATGAGAAATGTTGTGGGCTCTTTTGGGTTCTTGCCACTGCAGAAGGTCTTAATCTTCTTTTTCCTAGTAATTCTTTTTCTTTCTGTTTATTTTCTGTTGCATTACTGAAGAACTCCATGTGTGCAGATTGTAAGGGAAGTGCGAGATAAACTAAGCACAGCTGCACGATGTTTAGCCTGCCCTGGCCCAATTTCAAATAGAAAAGACTTATTTTGTTTCTGTGACTTTTTCTGTCTAAGGAGAGCTACAAGTACAGTATACCCTTCCTAAGGGGAACCCAGTTAACTGAAAACACAATTAGTATGGTGGCATAATAGATACTGAAAATTACATGACAGTGTCTGAAGTTTAATCTTTGTAATCGGTAGTGCATGGCTTCTGATGAGACCTAGAACAATCAGGTGTGGGATCTACTTTTTTTTTTATCTTGTCCTCCGTGAAATTTGGTTCCGTACTGTGTGTGAGATGTATCACTGCTGCTTTCCTTGCACTGTTTTCCTGAAGTGGTTTACCATTTGTGTCGTGAGCATCATTCTAGCAAAGATTGCCAAACGGACTAGCTCAGTTATTGGTCTGTCTTACCTGTATTCTTTGTGTGTCTTCCCTCCATCCCTAATGGCAATTTGAAACAAAAATGTGAACTACATTTCCTAGAGGTAAGACAGATGCTTTAATCTACTCAGCAACTAAATCTCAAATGTCAAACTTTATTTCTTTTTAAGAGTAGGGCATAGGGACATTAGTAATGGCTTTTTCATTGCTGGGAATATCTTAAATTTGGAAAAGCAGAAGGATATCTTATCACCTTTTTTTTTTTTTTTGAGGCAGAAAAACTGTAGGTCATATGTCAAATGTCTAATGCAGTTGTTACAAAGCTTCTCAGTACCTTAAAATAGACTAATTTATCACCAGGTTGTTTTGAGCTTTGCTAGATGTCTACCTAGATGGTTTTATCTTTTACTTTAGACAAAAATAACTCTGCAAAATTCACCTTTCTCCTCTGAGACCCTAAGTTCATGTGTACTTCCAAAAGAATGTTTCAGTTTGCTTCATTTGGATGACCCAGTAGGAAAATTGAAAGAATCATTTGACCTAAGAAGACTGACCTTATTTACTCCTGAAGACATATAATGGATGTAATTATTTGACAGCTCTCATTACCACTTTTTTTTCCCCTGGGAAACCACATACCATCCTACAGCCATCACACTTTAATACATTCTGTTTGGTCATTCTTCATCTTTTCTGCATAGTGAGTCATTAGATCTGTGTGAGATGGGGAAAATAAATATTATCTTTAACTTTTCATCTTTATTTGAAGTGACAATCCAAACTACAAAGTGTAGGCTTTGGTTGCAAAGACAGCCTGAAGGTTAGGGCTGCCACTCATGTTCAAAGTAGCAAATAGCTGCTGTAGTTTAAGGTGTTGCATTAGTGGCTTAAGCTAATACTTTGGACTGTAAGCTGGAGCAGAAAGGGGTGATGTGATAAACCTTTGCAGCTTTGTGTGCTAAATCCTCTCTCAACCCAAAATCCTGGGAGTGAAGGACACTATTCCCAGTTCCTCATCTGTCTTCCCTAAATCTAGGTCTAACTTGGGAGTAAAAATTTGTACCTTCAGGGAGTGCAAAGATGAAAGTTGTCTTATCTGGCCTCCATCGTGATTGTGGTATCTATAACAGAAAAAACATTGCACTGAGTCTCTGTTTCCTGCTTTTAGGAGACTGAAGGCTTCTACAATGTTTGCGAACTTACAGAATACTGTTGCACTTTTAGAAACCTTCTGTCTTAATATCACAGATCATTTAACAAATATTAATGAAGAATGCTTTAGCATCTCTGTCAGCTCACTGAACAAGAACGAGAGATACAGGGAAGCTCAAGGTCAAACAGCAGAATCGAGAGCAGGACTTGAGTGTGTTGGCTCTTGTGCTTTACCTGCCAGACCATTCTTGCAATCTTAAAGTATTAGGGACTGTGATGGGAAACTGCCTGGTTGGGTTTTTTTCCCCCTCACCTCCAGATTATCTAGCTGATGCCAAGTGTGCATTACCAAAACTAATTTTTAGAGTCAGAGTGAGACTGACCATCTCCAACACATTCCACTGATGGCTAGAAGAGCTGTTAGGTATTTTTGAAATTTTTGATGCAGTTGTTTGAAAATTTTGTATAACTAATATGTAAAATGAGTTTTAAGAAGAAATACATTAGTGGCAAGTACTCATTGTACCAAATAGTGAATTAACAGGTGTTTGGTTTAGACCAATGTATGGTTTTTAATGAAAGTAAGTTTATTTTTCCAGCAAAGCACAGACTACATGTGGTGAGTTGTACCAGTTCTTCTTTGGTGTTTGGTCACTCCTTCTTCGAGGAGGAATGTTTTAGACACTGCTTGTGTCCATCAACTGGACTGCTATGGGTCTATGTTATAAGTAAAGGATTTGCTCATGAATTTTACCATAGGAGGTAAAACAAATGTATTTTGAGTTGTGTAAACCACCTTTTAGCAGGGCAGCAGTCAGAGTCAGAGGTTTCACTTTTATTTTAAACAAATGTTTCTGCTGCAAGACAAAAGGGAAGGATAAAATATGGAATTTGAGTAAAAAGCATGTGTGAAAAGAATGGGTAAATGTATCAAAGGGGAAAAAAAAACATAGAAAGAAGGCCAATGCTATTTGTTTACTGCTTTTGTTCTGTTAAATACTAAGCTTTATCAGAGAGATTTAAAAGTAACAAAAAAGGAGAGATATTTAAGTTTATTATAATTTTTCAAACTTTAAAAAAAAAATATGTGTTTCTTTTTTTACAATGTCACAATAAAAGTATTAGGTAGTCGGTAGCATGCTTTATTCACCTATTTGCAGACACCTTTGCTGCTGGAGAAGCAGTGAAGACGTTAATAGACAAGTAAAGCATGCTCTGTCACGTTCAGCAAGCAGCAATAGGTTTGCTGAAAGCTTATGTGAACCACATGCAAGATGTTTTGCAGGGTCTTGCTGCTGGTAGAGAGATTCACAGTTGCACTGGATTTTGTTTATGTAAAATAGAAGTTCAAGAACTTCTTAATTTAAAATTTTAAAATGCTAGGACAATTTAAAAATATTTCTGTGTGTTTCTGTGAATTATTTGCCTATGGAGACCTGAACTACAGTTTGGTATAAGCGGTTCAGACATTTTGATCATTTTGTGCAACAGCAGATGGCTAAGAGAGCGCTGCCACAGTATGGAAATAAAACAAAGGCTCTCTTACAAACTATAGATGAAATCTTACATTGAAAAGTCTCTGACTTCTTCTCCTTCCTCATTTTGCAAATGGTTTTATGCATTTCTAAGACCCAGTTTTCATTCATATTTTCCTGATATACCCGGTTCAGCTGAAAACATATAAGCATCTTCTTTGGTGTGACAAACTAAACTGAGCAATTGTAAGTGCCACTCTGATACTGGGGATCCTTGTTACCATCAGTAAGGGCTGCCCTTCCTTATGGTTATGATTGTATATTTTGTCCTGCAATTTCACTTTCTGAAAGTTTTTTTGTTGTTTCCCGTTGCCTGTGATGATTGTTTCAAATCTAATTTAAATTATGGAAGTAGTTTAACAAAAGAATCTCAACTAGCCATTTTCTTTCTAACAAAACAGTAACCAACCTTGCCATTAGTAAAATGGGAGCACCCTCAGCTCTTCTTTATTTCCCACAGGAAATTATGATCGACAGAGCTGAATTCAGATATTTTCCCTGTATTCCATGCCAACACTATTCAAACTGTACCTGGATTTGGCTGCTTTCTTCCAGGGTTGGTGAGGGGTTCTGTTCTCTTTATCCACCTTCTGCTACCCCAACAGCATCAGGGTGGGTTGTGATCTGGGCCCCTTTCTTGAGGACAGAACTTGTGAATGAGGTCACTCGATAGGCATTAGTTAACCAAATGTCTGAGCACTGTCAACTACAGCTAGAATTAATTTGAGTTTTAAAAGGCTTTTATATGAAATGCTGATAGTCTTCTCGGCCAGCTACTGTCCAGTTTTATATTTAACCTTTGAAATGTCCACCGCTGACAAAACAAAGCTTACAAAAAAGTGAAAATTTCTCTTAAAAGAATAAGTGCTGTCATTATGTCAGATTTCACAGACTTTGCAATGTAGAGCTAGTTTCATTTTTCCTTTGATGTTCTAAAATAATGTTTAGATCTTGCCATACATACCATTGTTCTAAAAATGCAGTGTAGTTGGTGAACAGTTTATATAAAGCATGAGAGTTATGCTTAGGGAAAAAGTGGCAGTTGGGTTGTTGGAAAACTTTGTTGAAGAAAGGTTGTGTCTGCCTCTGCCTTCTTAAACAGCAGAAGCTTTAGGGGTATGTGGTCATAAGACTTTCTGTGATTAAAATCAGATATATTTTTGATTCCAAGCTCACATGCTAAGCCACATCCATATGGGCATAATGCCTTTCTACAACTGGCTTCCTCCTGTAACCCAGAGATTCACAATACCTGTGGTTTTAAGATTTCTGTATTGGGTTTGTGTGGCACGTGGCTACAGGGGTGGCTTCTGTGAGAAGCTGCTAGAAGCTTCCCCTATGTCCAATAGAGCCAACGCCAGCCGGCTCCCAGACGGACCCACGGCTGGCCAAGGCTGAGCCACCAGCGATGGTGGTAGTGCCTCTGGGTAACGTAGTTGAGAAGGGATGGGGGGGAATGACTGCTGCAGAACTGCAGCTGAAGGAGAGAGGGGTGAGAATATGTGAGAGAAACAACTGTGCAGACACCAAGGTCAGTGAAGAAGGAGGGGGAGGAGGTGCTTCAGGCGCTGGAGCAGAGATTCCCCTGCAGCCCATGGCAAGGCAGCTGTGCCCCTACAGGCGTGGAGGGTAATGGTGGAGCAGAGATACACCTGCAGCCCAGGGAGGACCCCATGCCAGAGCAGGTGGATGCACCCGAAGGAGGCAGTGACTCTATGGGAAGCTCTGGAGCAGACTCCTGACAAGACCTGTGGACCCATGGAGAGAGGAGCCCAGGCTGGAGCAGGTGGGCTGGCAGGATGCTTGATGGGTGTGTGATGAACTGCATCCCATGGGAAGGACTCATGTAGGAGAAGTTAATGGAGGACTGTCTCCCATGGGATGGACCCCACTCTGGAGCAGGGGAAGAGTTGAGGAGCCCTTTCCTGAGGAGGAAGGAGCGGCAGAGACAAAGTGTGATGAACTGACTACAACCCCCATTCCCTGCCCCCCTGCAGTGCTCTAGAAGAGGAGGTAGAGAAATCGGGAGTGAAGTTGAGCCTGGGAAGAAGGGAGGGGTGGGGGGAAGGTGTTTTTAAGATTTGGTTTTATTTCTCATTACCCTGCTCTGATTTGACTGGTAAGAAATTAAACTAATTTACCCAAGTCAAGTCTGTTTTGCCTGTGGCAGTAATTGGTGAGTGATCTCTCCCTGTCATTATCTTACCCCATGAGCCTTTAGTTATGTTATTCCTCTCTCTTGTCCAGGTGAGGAGGGGGAGTGATAGAGCAGCTTTGGTGGGCACCTGGTGTCCAGCAGAGGTCAACTCAGCACAATTTCAATACTGTGTCTTCAAATATGTCTCAAATGTTTGTCTCTCTTTTTTTTAATTAGATGTCCATTTTAGATGCTTGAAGTTCCTACATGATGTAGTAGACAGTAATTTGTTGTGCCATAATTTTCAATCCTGTGATGAAATTCAAACTTATTTAAGAAGAATGTGTTTTTGTAACAAATCATAGAATTAATTTCCTTGTATACGTCAAGTTGCAATGACTGTTTAAGCTTCTTCAGTTCCTGCCATTGATGGATAGTTGATAATGTCCAATTTTCTGTTAATGCTCAAAGGCTCTTGCAAGGTAATGTTTTCAACTTAAACATCTTCTGAAAGATTTTTTTTAACTTCAAAAATTGTTTCAGGGTACCATTCTAGAATATTTTTGTCCTGGTTGGGTTTAAAACAAATAGTTATAAAAATCAGTGCCAATTTTCAATATCTTTCAGCAAATTTTAGTAAATACTGTTTTTTCACTGAGCAGATTGGCTGTTAAGGAAAAGATTGTGTTGCGTCTTCCAAGAGCTCCTGATTTTAAATTTAAAATAAATTGATCTATATCTGAGCGGAAAAAAAAAGACTTGATATGTAGGAAACTACTTGAATTAAATGCTCATTTTGACATTTTGCCAGTCGTGGGAATTTGCACATGCTCTGGGCTGAGTTAAGATATTAAAACAAAAATACTCCAGTAAAATGAAACACGAGGAAAGGTTAGGCTTGACTTCGTAAGTTATCATATGCATAATAGCAAACGTGTGGTTTCTCTGTTCTTCACTTTCCTTGTATAAGTTAATAGTATGTCTGAAAGCAAAGGCATTTTGATACAGCTCTGGGTTCCCTGGCACTGCAGAATTCTCCTACTTTTTCCATTAGTCTCAAATTATCCTCTCCCTTGTAAAGCAGCACTTCTGGGTGATATCCATAAGGGAGGAAAATTAGAGCTGAACGGATGGATTCTGTTTCATTTGTTACCGATTTCATGACAGATAATACCTTGATAGAAAACTATAGGGTCACACAGAATTACTTCTTGCTCATTTCTAAGTAATTTAATTGACGTCACTTTGAGGGAGGGAAAAGGCTTGTAATATAAGAGGTTTTTTTATATTACTCTCTTAAAAATACCTTTTGGCTTTAGTGTATGCTAAAGATTTGGCTGAACAGAGAAATTACAAACTTTTTAATGTATATATGCTTGAATTTTTTTCTGTAGTTTCTCATTACTGATTTTAGGTTTTTTCTAAGCAAAATAACTGTGGTCTTTTCTGGGTTTGTTTTTTTCCTCTTTAGAGAGTACCTAAAGGTATGACAGTAACGTGTGTATGTGAGAAAGATTACAAGTCATGTCTAGCTTTGAAGACCCATTAGTAAAACAGTTGCATATTGACATCTTGTGAGACAAAGGGGCTACAGTTGAATTTGGGCTTGAGGGAAAGCATTGGATTTGTGTTAATTAAAACACTTTATGGAAAGTAATCCAAATTAATATTTTGGAAACAAAGGATTTTGAGAAGTGTTGAGCATCTCTGACCTTACAGTCAAGGTGATAAAGTTCACTAGGGGCATCACTGAGATCGCTATCAGTCCCCTGGGAAAGTTAATAACCTGACATTTCTGAAACACAGCTTTATTTTTTTTTAATACTTGCAGTCATTTCTTAATGTCCTTAATATGGGAGTGGAAGAGGTACGAGTCCTCTGTCACAGTCCTTCATTTTTCCAGTGCAGTTCTACAAGGATTAATACCTTTTGTAACTTTCTTTTCCTTGACTTCAAAGGAGAAATTTCAGGGACTTCTCAAGTTTGTTTAGGATTGTTGGTTCTTGGTAACTGGCAAGGGGCCGAAGTGCCGATGTACTCTGGGTTTTGGGGTTTTTTTCGGCTTTGTCTTGTTTCTTTTTTTTTCTCCCTAGTACCTCAGGAGGAATATAATCAGCTGTTAATGTTTAGTGTAATGATACAGTCATTAAGAAAAGGATCTATGTGGAATCTGTTGGCAGCTCCACATACTTTGTGTTGCTCTTTTTTAGCAGAAAATGAAAATGTTCTTTGTTGAAGCTGCTAGCATATTTATTCTGATTTTTTTTTTCTCCACATCCCCAAAATAATGCTCTCCTTTATTTTGCACCTTGGCACCAGGAGTTTTGTTACTCACCACATGTCATGTTATCCTGTGCTGGACCATTAACTTCTGTGAGCTTACACAGCTTCAGTTTTGGTGTTTTCATGTTAGCCTTTGTTTCATTTTCAGGAGAACTGTCTTACAGATGATATCGGCATATCTACATGGAAGGAGCAGGTTTTCCTGTCCCATAGTGCCTTGCTAGCAAAGAGCTGCCAGGCTGCAATGGAGCTAGCAAAGCACAGTGCTGAGATTCAGGATATGGCATTTCAGTATGGAAAGCACATGTCTATGAGTCATAAGGTATGCCTTTTCCTTTCATTTTGGGATCTTAAATACAGAAAGACTTGTAATATTTGTTGCTCTTGGGCTCTGTTGTATACTGCCACTATGCTGTAGACTTTTGCCAGCAGGTCAGTGGTGTTGAGAGATTTGACGGCTGCCTGGTGTGAAGGTGTTTGCAGAAACTGCTGGTATGAACTGAAGCAGTTCAGTCCTTACGAACTGGCAAAAATGACAATTCTGGTAATGGAGCTTATTTAATTCAAGGCTCTGTTAACATCCCTCTAGCTCATCTTTCTGTAACACCTTAAAACTTTACCTTCTCTGCTTCTACATTCTTCCTGAAGTCACTGTCCCTGTAGCAGGAATTCCAGGAGAAAGCATGTGTTGGGTCTCAGCTGCCACAATGCAGAGATTTGTACCGAGAGGCTCAACTGCCTGCAGCAGCACACAAGGCTGAGGTGTGAGCTGCAGTGGCTGAAGGACCTGCATACATTCCCTTCTGAATAATCTGCTGTGGAGGTAGCTTCCAGAGGAGGTAGTTGGGGATAAGGAGGGAGGCCACCAGATATGGACAGGAGCAGCCTACACCTCTGCAGCAGTAGGATTCCCAGAGAAGGCCTCTGACCTCCATTAGAAGTGTTTCAGTCCACAGCTAGAGTTAGTCCAAAGGAAAACATGTATATTGTGGAACTTTAGTCCTTGGCACTCTTGTTTTGCCCTAAAGATCTGCTCCTACTGTACTGCAGTACTTGCAAGTATAGATGTAGCTTGAGAGGGGCAGACAGACCTCCCATCCCCTTCAGCTGAGCTGGTTCAGGCAGTTTCTAGTTCCTCCAGAAGGAAGTGGTTTTATAAAGCACAGATTTACAGCTGTAGAAGTACCACTATATGCTCTTACTAAGTACAACTCTACCAGCCGATTGTTTGTAGTGCAGACTATAGCCTTAGTACTTTGTGTATGCTTTGATATTTATACATTCACCATTGACATATAGCTGGGTATAAAGGATTACATAATTTTCCTAGAAAGCTCCTAGCTGTGTAACCCTCCATTTGTCAGAGGGAGGGTCATATTGCTTCACCTTCTTCAGGTACTGAAAAGTAGAATGTGTTGCCCTTCACAGATTAGAAACTTATATTCTTCCTACAAAAGACTGGATCATTCTTTCCTTTATATTTTTTCTGCTTCCTGCCGCTCAACAATTGCCTACCTGGCTGTGTCCCATCACTTGCCCAGCTCTGCAAGCTGTCCTTTTTGTCTCTGTATATTTATTCTGAATGTGCTGCTCTTACCACAACTTTCTGCCACTGCAATGCTTCTTCCTCTTCCACTCTCTCCCTCTAACTTGAAAAAGTGCAACCGAAGCATGCATGTCAAAGCAGGAAGTGACAAGTAGGTATAGAATCAGGATATGGACCTTGATTTGGTGAGCGGGTAGAAATGTACAGACTGTTCCTGGGAACTGAAGAAAGATGTTCTTCTCTTTCAGCTACATTCAGACCTTCAACCATTTGTTAAAGAAAGTTCTAGTGACACCATGGCCTTCAGTTTGAATTCTGCTCCTGCAGTCCTCCATCAGGAATTCCTTGGAAGGGAGGCATGGATTAAACAGATCAGAGAGGTAAATTAAAGCACTGTTTAGAATTTCCTGGTTTTGCTATTTGTATCTCTCTTCCTATGTATACTTTCAATCTGCAAAGAAACTTGGAGACTTACAACGGATAAGACAACTTAGAGGTTACCCCTGCTCTCCAATACTTAGCACCTCTCTTGTCCATTCTTTCATGAGGGGGAAATCTAGGGACCTGACAGTTGAGCTCTGTCAGACTTCTGTGTGTCAGTGTCACAAGCAGATTCATTTGGATGGAGCATGTCTGTTCCTCTGCACTACTCGTGCGGTCTCACATCTTAGCTTAAAGCTGCTTTTACTGGCAGCTTAAAGCAGAGAACTTTGCTTTACAGTGGTTGAAAGGTAGGCACACATTTCCTTCTGCCAACTTGGCAGCAGTCATTTAGGATAACGGGAAAAGATCCTGGGGAATTTGGCTTCCTGACCACTACAAAATATTTGTGAGATCTGCCTGGTTGATGTCTTTATTCTCAGTTCTCTTAATGCAGCTGTCTTCTCCTCTATCCCTTAGATTAAGGCAGTAAGAATAAGATAGCTGTGTGGTGTAGATCTGTTTTATGAACTATGTAGCACAGCAGGATTCAGATCTGTATGTTGTTGAAACACAAACAGACAACTGTACAAGACAGGAGGGAGAGAAAAAGGGAAAAACACCACAAATGGCCAAAATTAAGCATTCTGTTTTTCCTGCATCAGTTGGATGTGTTCTGCCCATCTAAACAGCTGTGATGAGCACTGTTCAGAAGTCCCTGCAGTTTTTATAGAGATTCTTCAGTAAAAAGGCTGCTGCCTTCAATAAGAAGCTAGCTCTCTGCAAACATGTTTATTCAAGACATGCTTGCTGATGGCTTCTTTCCTTGCTGGTTGGAAAGAAGGACTCTTGGGCAGAGGGCATGGAGTCTGAACCTCTGCCTAGTTCTGTGTTCATGATGGCCACATTCCAGCCTGCCTTCACATACTGCAAGCAAGAGGCATAGTCTCTTCAGCAGGGAAATTTTGGGAAGTATATGCAGAATCTGTAGCCTCACAGTGGTATGGAGTTGGGGGATCTTCAAGTGAAGCAAACCTTTTGTCATTTTGAAATTAGGGGCAAGTGAAGCAAACCTTTTGTCATTTTGAAATTAGGGGCTGGTTGTTTATAATGTGTGATGAGGAATTTTAGAATTCTGTAGTCTCAACACAAGGCTTATATGCAAGTTGAATGTAAATGGATTTGGATGATTGCAGTTGGAGAGTAATAGTGTTACCACAGCACAGTGTATAAAAGCCTTGAAACAATTTCCCATCTGCAGAATCTAGAGGAGGTTGTGGGACTCCAGGAGTGCCATCTGTCTGCTTACTAATTCCCATTATGGAAAATGGGCATTATAGAAACCATGAAGCAGTTCTCTCTGAAGGATGGGGGCAGGGGGAGAAGGTGACATGCACTATGCAAAAGTGTCTGCTAACTATTGCCTTAGCTAAATACAAAGTGGAACACCTCATCCAGGGGCCTTTCTTGGCTTGTGTTGATTAAGAAAGAAAAGTTACCTCTCATTAACTATAAGCTCTTTGATATCGTCCATAGTCACATTCACTATGTGATGTTTGAGACAGGCCAAGCACTCAAACCAGAGACTTTCCCATGTTGGAAGTACTCTTAAGAGGATGCTTATAAGCCACCTTCTTGTGCAGTGTTATTTGTATGGTATAAATAGGCAAAGCACGCACAGTGCACTCCGGCCCAGTCAGGTGGTATGGAAATCACACTATGGACCTGTAATTACTGCTAAATAATCTGGCTTTCTCCTTTGATTGTTTGCCCATATAAGCATTCATACAATGAGTTGAAGGCAGCAGCTACCCAGGGAGCTTCCTCCTCCTGCGGGAAGGTCCTGGAGTTCCAGAAAGTGGAAGCAGAGAGCCCCATTGCACCTAGTAACCTCTGCAGTGGTGCACTGCTCAGAAGGCATGTGGGTGGGACTCGGTGTCTGTCATGCGTATCTTAGATGAAGGCAGTCTTCAGAAAGGTCATGAAAGATGCCTGAACTGCTGTGGCGTGCCCAGAACCTGTGTGATTGTTTCACTGCAGTTCTCTTGTCAGAGGTCTGGACAAAGTCATGTGCATCTTTCTACTACTGAGCTGAAGATCTTTTAAAAGCCTCCGTGTCCCTTTATTTGAAAGGAGCAAAATACGTCAGATGTCCAGGTGTGGAAGGTTGCATCAATGCTGAGTGTATGTGTTTTCAGAAGATTAGATTCCAATCCTTATTAAATTGAAAAATTAAAATTAAATCAAAATTCTCTGGGTTAAATGGCATCCAGCATCTTTGATGTTCAGGAAGAAGGCTGAGCTGGCTGTTCATGTCTCTAATATGCTGGTAAGTAGGTGGGTTTTTTTGAGGGCCCAGAGCCCTGACACTCAGCAGCTGAGCTACCCAGCCAAGCAATGAGATCTAGAAAGTTATCCAGGTTTGACAAGAGTGCATACCTTTTGCTTAATACCTTTGAGGAAGCTAAGCCAGATGCAGAAGTCTGATGTAAAGGAAAAAAAAATAAATCTGTATATCTGGAATCAGGGTCAGTAAAAGTCAAAGAGCCAAACTACTGTGAGGATAAAAAGAAAGAAAACAAGCAAAGGTGCAGCTGTAGTAAAGAAGACTTAGGTAACAGATTAGGTAAGGTTGATACTTGGAGAAGCACAACTGCCATTGACTTGAATGCTTGAGAGGAACAGTGCATGAAAATATACTCCTGCTGTTTGTAATGTGGATTATATGCAAGAGGAGGCATGCTGAGCACACCTCTTCTGGTATTCCTAAAACTAAAATAAAAGCGTCTTCCTCAAACATGTTGGCAAATTCTCTGCTGCAGTATGAATCTGCATATGGGCAATTATTTTGTTAAAGAGCATATTTCTGGTATGTTCTGATATACAATAAAACTACTAGATTTATCTTGAAGAAGCTGTAAAATCCAACCAGTATGAATAGAAGTTGGCAAATCAAGGAGATGGGAATACACAAACAACAAAGCAGTTATTGGCAGTGGTTTTACTACTCCCAAATGCTACCAGGCAGTTTTCTTAGTATGCATTCCAGAAAAGCGGACTCCTAAGAAGATTAGAGAGTAGTAAAGAGGTTTTGTGAATCAGTCCCCTTTCTTCTTCAGTGAAATCAGTTTTGTTATCTACTGTTTTCCTTTCTGTTCTGCTTGCTTAGGCTCTCCTTGGTTCTTTTCTCTATTTTATTTTTCCTCCCTTACAAAAATTAATTTATTTTCCAAATCTGTGCCATCTTAGCAACATCTCTTCAAAGCTGTGCTTGCCACATAGTATTCCTCTTCAGTGCAGGCCTCAGCTCTTCTCCTTATGCCAGTTGACCTGCTCAGGTCATATTATAGGGTATATGTATTTGCTGCTTAAGTCAAGGGTGATACTAATATTAAATACAATTCTAAACCAAAAGCACCTAGGTCTAATAGCACTGGCATGGTCCTTTTGGGAGCTCTAGACTATTACTTGTGTGCAAATCACTATAGATATACAGAGAGTTCTCTTTTAAGAAAATAAAACCTGTTACTGCTGATACGAAGTATAGTTTATTTCAGAATCTCATGGGAGAGATTAATTAATGCAAACAGCAAGATTTCTTAAGACCAAAACATTTCAAATTCAACAAATGTTTAACTACAAGTCATAATAAAAAGCCTAAAAATTACATTGAGTATCTGCAGCTCTTGTCTGAAACAGAGCCATGTTGTATAAGCTGGTAACACATTTGGTTGTATTTTAGGTTTTTCCATATCAGATTCCTGAAGAAAGTTGGTTGTGTTTAAAGTAATAGCTCTTTTAATTGCATTCTTTATTCTTGCAACTCTAGTTTATAGTATGTATGTCTTATATAAATTCTCTTCTTCTCTTTAAGGCACAAGGAAAAGGAAATATAATGGACTACAAGAAGGTTAGTAAATTACATTATTTTTAATGTTTTTTTGTAATATTTTCAAGGATATTCTTGACAGTTGAGAGGAACTTCCTTATTAAAGTGAGGTTATAATTTGTCATGTATATATGGAGGGTGAGAGAATGACTTGTGAAATTTCCCGATTTTAAAAAGCCAGTAATAGTCAGCTGTACTGTATCAAATGTAGTTATTTAATAAGCATTTTTGCCATTATTTTTCCCATTTACTTCCCCAAATTTGATTTAGAAACCAGGCTTCTGATGGCTTTTGCTGTCGTCTTTTCCTGCAGTCATTTTAGGGTTAGCTCCCACGAGTGGTCTCTGTCTATTGATAGAGTATACTATTACTTTTTTTTTTTAATCTCACCTTAATGCCATGCCATCCATTAAAAACATACATACACATTTTATAATAATCTGTGGCACATGTTTTGTAATAATTTGTGTTTCTTCCAGTCCACATTGCAACTTTAGCCAAGTCACCACTATATTTGCTCCTGGGACTACTCTGTAGTAAAGGCAGACACGANAAAAAGTGTACTCAAACAACTATTTAATTTTGCTTGCATGATTTCTATCATTGATGGTATCATAGAGCTGCTTCTGTTGAGGAGGGTAACATGGGATTCCTCTTGAAAGTTCTATGGAAATCAGACTTTGGAGGCATTTCCCCTGGTCAGATAAACATCCCAGTTATACTGCTTTTGCAAAAACAAGCTTTGGTCTAACAGACCACTTTCTGTCCACTGGAGAAAGAGAGTCTTGGAGCTGCAGCTCCAGAGGAAGTAATAAACTGAGAAAGCAAGTTGGTCAGCAAAACAAACTGCTCTCTTGAACAGTGCTTTGATACCTGAGGAGGAGGGCAGGGTGTGGGGAGGACAGGAGGCAGGAAGAGGGTGGGAAGCAGAAGAGAGTCTGAGTGTGAGAGGTGTAAAGTGAAAAGCAACATCTTGAAGAAGTACAGGATGAAGAAACTGGTAGCTCTGTGGGCCCTATGTACCATTGGTTCTCCTGCAGAGTGGAGAGGTCTATCTTCACCTCAGTAGTTTCTGAGCAATGACAGTCTGGCATTAATAGCAGGATATTAAGCACTTGCTCTATCCGTGCTTGACAACCAGGTTAGCATATAGTCATTTCTGAACAAAATGAACGGCTGCTTGACCAGACAGCAATGAATTATGACCAATATTATACACTTATTAGTCTTAATTTCATTGCCAGAGCTGGGTTATTTTTTCCTATTGCCAGTTGTGCAGACATCTTTCCAACAGCTGAATGTCCCCAGTAACCTGTAGCTCACCCCAGCATAGTAGCTTGGCCCGTACATGCACACTGCCAATTAGAAGGCATGTTGTGCAGTACAAATTAGTATTGCTTTTTTGCCCTTTGCTGTGTTTTCTTTATTTCTGCATCACTAGAGTTGGTGTTTTGCACGTTGCTCAGTCTTTTTGTCTCAGCATCAAGGTCCCTCTCATCTTTCTATTCAGTTGCTAGAATTACTTTAATGTTCCTAATCATATTAGAGGGTTTGTTTCTCATTGAGTCTCCAAAAGATTTCCTCTTTAATTTTGTAAAAGTGAAGGTCACCAACACTAGCTGTAGAACTTCTGAAAATTTGTATTATTTTTGTTATGAACTTCAGTGTGCCAATTAGTTGAAATAAAAATGTTGTTCCTTTAGTTGAATTCGNACCTTAATGCCATGCCATCCATTAAAAACATACATGCACATTTTGTAATAATCTGTGGCACATGTTTTGTAATAATTTGTGTTTCTTCCAGTCCACATTGCAACTTTAGCTAAGTCACCACTATATTTGCTCCTGGGACTACTCTGTAGTAAAGGCAGACACGAACTGACAGCTTATCTACTGAAAGTAGCTGGGGCACCATAAAGTTCTTAGGGAGCTGCAGGAGATGGCTGAGAAGGTTCCCCTGGTTAAATACTGGAGCACAGCATGCCTGTGGTGGAGACGGAAGATGACGTATCCCCAGTGCACTCACTGAGCATGAGCCTGACTTGGTCTGAGTCTTAACTAACTGGACCCTCATGATCTACTTATCTCCAGCATCAGTGGGAAGTAATATCTAAATTATCAAGCCACATGCATAATTGAGAACTGCTTGTTGAACTGGGGCCTGAAGAGTGTTAGAGCTATGACTGATTGCTGCTAGTATGGAAGGTTAACACACAAGTACAGGTCAGACTTTTATTATAATTATTCTGTATTAAAAAAATTTGTACTTTGGATTATTAAAAAAAGCTCTCTGTCCTTCCTTCCTCTTAGAACATAAAAAGGATCTCAAACTTAGCTTGCTACTTAAAATCATTGTGCTTTTAGTTTTTTTGTACACCTTAATAAAAGGAAAGGAAGGGGGAAAAGCCCTTCAAGATTTGTATTTTGAGCAATTGACTTTATACAGAAAACACATCTTACTAGCTCTGGGTAATCACCTCTTACACAAGCACAAATATTACGAGTTTAGTAATGATAGTGAAAAATTCTCCATGGTTTTTTGAGCTCAAACAATAATCAACTTTTCTTTATGTAGAAGTCATTTTCAAAACTCTGATGCCACATCGCTCTCTTCTATGTTTCTTCATTTAAAATAGAAGTGGTCATTAGTTACATCCATGCTAAATGAGCCCAGTAACCTGTAGCTCACCCCAGCATAGTAGCTTGGCCCATACATGCACACAGCNCATGCACATTTTGTAATAATCTGTGGCACATGTTTTGTAATAATTTGTGTTTCTTCCAGTCCACATTGCAACTTTAGCTAAGTCACCACTATATTTGCTCCTGGGACTACTCTGTAGTAAAGGCAGACACGAACTGACAGCTTATCTACTGAAAGTAGCTGGGGCACCATAAAGTTCTTAGGGAGCTGCAGGAGATGGCTGAGAAGGTTCCCCTGGTTAAATACTGGAGCACAGCATGCCTGTGGTGGAGACGGAAGATGACGTATCCCCAGTGCACTCACTGAGCATGAGCCTGACTTGGTCTGAGTCTTAACTAACTGGACCCTCATGATCTACTTATCTCCAGCATCAGTGGGAAGTAATATCTAAATTATCAAGCCACATGCATAATTGAGAACTGCTTGTTGAACTGGGGCCTGAAGAGTGTTAGAGCTATGACTGATTGCTGCTAGTATGGAAGGTTAACACACAAGTACAGGTCAGACTTTTATTATAATTATTCTGTATTAAAAAAATTTGTACTTTGGATTATTAAAAAAAGCTCTCTGTCCTTCCTTCCTCTTAGAACATAAAAAGGATCTCAAACTTAGCTTGCTACTTAAAATCATTGTGCTTTTAGTTTTTTTGTACACCTTAATAAAAGGAAAGGAAGGGGGAAAAGCCCTTCAAGATTTGTATTTTGAGCAATTGACTTTATACAGAAAACACATCTTACTAGCTCTGGGTAATCACCTCTTACACAAGCACAAATATTACGAGTTTAGTAATGATAGTGAAAAATTCTCCATGGTTTTTGAGCTCAAACAATAATCAACTTTGCTTTATGTAGAAGTCATTTTCAAAACTCTGATGCCACGTCGCTCTCTTCTATGTTTGTTCATTTAAAATAGAAGTGGTCATTAGTTAACATCCATGCTAAATGAACCCAGTAACCTGTAGCTCACCNCTTAAGAATATTTTACCTTACTTGCTGTGGCTTTCAATTAAAATAATGAATGAAGGTAAATTTGAGAAATTGAGATCCACCCATTTAACATCCCTCCTTAAAGGGCAAAGGTCTCATTTCATTTCGGTTTTGAGACTGCTCAAGTATTTTGAATTGTTCTTTTGGTGCATGTCATATTAAAATGGTTTCCCTGATTTTTTCGCTGACAAAAAATATCTGGATGGTACTAGTAAATTTAGTGTGGGCTCTGACATAAACAAAGAAGTGAAATACTTTCTATTAAATTAATTAGGTCAGAGACTGTCATGTCAATAAGGTCACTATGTTCTGCACAATTCTTTAGTATTTTTTTCTCCCAGCTTTTCTCAATCTTTTTATCAGAAGGACTTCAATATCACAAAAAACTTATTTTAAGGTCTGTGTCTAGTTATTTAATTATTTGTTTTCTCACATTCGTATCTGAATGTTTCCCTCTTTCCTTTGTACACCATCACACTGCATCGAGACAGATTATTGAAACATCACTGTGGTGTTTGAAATTGTCTTCCAGAGATGAAAAAAGTAGTTTTAACTCTGCTTTAGTGGTGTTTCTCAGATAACAAAAGAGAAAGTACCAACATAGGGCAGGGACAAAATTCACATATATATAATTAAAAGAGACAGTAACTTTCCTGTCACCCTCGTGTGTGGGGGGGAGAATTTTGGCAAAAATCTCGGACTTTTTACAATTAAAAAGCTCTTATCCATTTTACATCCACTTTGCATGCAAGATAAGCTGTGTAATTGTAAAATAAGTACTTGAGATTCTCAATTTAATTGTTACTATTTTATAATATAGATTTAAAACTTTCCACTGAAGTCAAGGCCTTAATGGTGCTTGGCATTATACAGACTTGTTAAATGAGTGTAACAAAGGCACAACTAGTATCAGAAATGAGTAAGCTAGGACTAATTCTTGTTTTCTGGCCAAGGCTCTAGAATAATTATGAGAGAAGGCTAAATAAATAAATCCTGTATTTTGCAGCCAGTGAGTATGCTACTGCAAGGATTTGGGCTCTTTCTAAATGCAATATTCAGAAAAGATAAATTGCTTCAAGTGAAAGAGCAAAACTTTTTGTTTTTTACTGTAGCCCTGTCCATTTGCCCTGCCCTCTGCTATAGAGGCCTTTCATCCAAACTGGCCTGGGAAATATGTTACATCAGCATAGTATGCTGTGACATACTTTGTTGGTTTGTATATAAACACTGTGCATGACGTTAACACAGGGAGCAGATTTTGTACAGTACTGGAACGAGATTCAGTTGAGAAGTGGTAGATCCAGCCATTCATACACTGCACACCACTAATGTCCTGACTTCCCATATGGTAGAAAAGAGACAAGAAAAATGGGAAAGATCACATATGGAAACAAGGAGGTTTCTCAGTGGTAGCCCACTGATGTGCAACTAATAAAAAATGATAAGACAGTGCCATCCAGTTGCATTAGCAAGAGTCACATGGCTCCCCTTCCCCAGATTCCCACTGAGTACCGCCATTAGTGCGTTCATCCTGCTGCAGTGCTTTCTGCAGAGCACGTTTACAGTCCTTTGGTGTAAATGACAGTTGTCCCATGGTTCTGTTTCATTAAATGTCAGAGAATCATTGTGAGATGTGTCATGGGACTATAGAACATGGACTATTCACTCTCTTGCTTCTGAAATGCAGCTAAGAGTTAAAAACAGATGCTTATGACCTGTGGCAGTTTTCCATGGAAATTTGGCTTGTTTTGAAGCAGCCACTGTCACTAGTTCCTCTTGTTGCATATATTAAAAAAGCAAGAATAGTCGGTGATTTAATGAATATAGGGTTTTCTTAAGATGTGTTAGTAATATTGCAAAAGCAGCCAAAACCATTCAAAAGAAGCAATTTTCTCCTTTGTTGAAATTAACCATATCTGAATCATCAAGGTGTACATCCAGTACCAAAAATCAGTTGCCTCTTTGTTTTGAATCGGTGGATATTTCCCATGGCTTCTTTAAGAATCCAGCACAGCTTTTCTTTCATTAAAGCAAACTGCTATCACATCTTTTAACATAAATATCAAGTTAATTGTTTGTGTGCTAAGATGACAATTAACAATCACTATTTGCATTAATGTGATTTTTAAAAGTCGTGCTTTTTGGTAAAACTACATTAACTACCATTGTTTAGATTTAAAAGCCTGTGGGCCTTGTTAGGTTGGTTGTGAAAGACATGGAAAGGCATAAGGAGGAGGAGTTGGTGTCTCCTCTAAAATATTAAAAGGTCTGTACCATCAGTGTCTCAGGATGACCTGTAATTTTTTGGCAAAGTGTATTACGAGAACTGCGTAACAGCTGGAGTAGCAGTGTTCCATGTAAGCAGGACATCTTTCCTCTACTGCTGGGAGTGACTCTCTCCAGATGCGGTCTCTTCCCAGATACGGTTGTTTTCAGTTTGAAGTAAAAAGAGAATTTTTCTGTTTGTCAGATGAGTAAGGACAATAAATCCTACTCTACTGATGGAAGTTTCTGCAGGGTGTTTATGCCCTTTAAAGATGTATTTCTTTACCTTTTGTAGAGAAAACGTTTCTAAGAAAATACAGGATAAACAGTGCCTCAGTTACAGCTGGTATATCATGCTGCCTGTAACCAAAAAAAAAAAAAAACCCAAACAAAAAAAACCCAAAAATTATTTTATGATGTTAGGAAGCGATGAAAGGAATCTTCTTTCCTTTGGCTAGGAAATAAAACAGAAATATCTCTGCAGAGAACATTTGAAGTTAGTTGTCTTTGTACTTGAACACCTGCTTAGTTTTTGTCTCCTTTAATTCTTCAATCTCCAAAATCCAACAGTCCTGAGCTTGCCTCCTTGACATCTTGCTGCCCTCGAACAAGTCATTCTGTGCAACAGCAATCCACAACAGTTGTTCTGAAAGACAAATACTTAACTTCTGTGGTATGGCTGAGAAATCTTCTCTTTGCCTTTTTAAAACAAAGAGACTGGGAAACATAGTACTTTGAACTCTACTTTATTCACAGAATCATAGAATAATTTAAGTTGGAAGGGACCTTTGGGGCATGTCTCATCCAACCTCTTGCTCAGTGCAGAGCCAGTATGGGTTTGCTCTGTTGAGTTTTGAGTATCTGCCAGGACAGAGATTTCACAGCCGACTTGAGCAACGTGTTCCAGTGCTTGACCTCCCTCCCAGTGGAAAATAATTTCCTTGAGTCTAATCAGCATTTCCCATGCTGCAACCTATGCATGTTGCCTCTCATCTCTTCCACATACACCTCTGAGAAGAGTCCAGTTCCGGACTCTTCTCAGAGGTGTATGTGGAAGAGATGCCCGTGAGGTGGTTGGGACAGCAATAACAGCCTTCTCTTCTTAAGGCTGAGCCAAGCAATTCTTAGCATTTCCTTGTAGACCATTTGATGCTCCAGCCCCATATCATCTGGGTAGCCTCCCACTGCACTTGCTGCAGTATGGTAATGTCTTTCACTTAGTGGGAAGCCCAAAATTTGGCACAGCACTCCAGACATGGTCTTTACCAAGCCCCAGACGGGGACGTAATTGCTTGCTGACTAGACTTGTTAACGCAGCCCAAGAAGTGATTGATGATCTTTGCTGCAAGGACACACTGCTTCAGGAAAAAAAATGTGTGTAGATAAAGTGGGATGTGGACCTCTTGGCCTGTTGGTCATTGATTTGAATCTGGTTGAATGTTGTGAAATCTAGTTAGAGGCAACTTCTGTTGGATGACCATTTAGTACCATATGTGAAACTAGCAGTTGGTTTTGAGATTCACTATCACCATTTCTTTGCTCTTTGTTTATTTATAACGAATAAGTAGAATCTAAAAGCTTTGTAGACTCTTATCGAGGTTGTTAATCCAAATAGAGAATATCCTTTATGAACGTGCCTAAATATTTAATAAAAAAACCCCAAATATTAATGCTACAAAGTAGCAGCAGGAATGTGAATACAATTTTATATATGGTATGGCCTAGACAACACAGGTGTTCTTTTTATTACTCACACTCTACTCCAGGAAATAATTTATTAGTTTTAATGTCTTATTGGCTCATAAGCAGACAGATGGGACACACAAGCATACTCTTTTGGTTTTAGGGTGGACTTAGGTAAGTCAGTGAACAGAGAAGTGAAGTTCTCATCTGTTCCCACATGTAGGGTCAGACCATGAACAGACTATATGTGGTTGTATGGCCATTGTCCCAAAACTACTTCTGTATTTTATGCAGTAGCTTATAACATGAGAAGTGGAAGCAGTCCCAAGTCTGGTCTTGAACCCTGATCCCCCTTTTCATAGAAAGTGCCTGCTGGTCTGGGTTTTGGTTCTGTTCTTGGCCCAGCAATCCTCAGAGGGTTGAGTAGAAAATGCCCCTACTCCAGCTATTTGATGCTTGTGGTTGTCTCCTGAAGGGTAGGAAATGGAAACCTGAAAACAAGGTGCATCAGATATAAAATTTTGGGGTTCTGAGCTTCATGTGTACCAGGCAAAACTGTCAAGCCTGGTCAATATCTGTGAATATATTGAGGAAAACAGAAGGTGCTGAAGAAAAGCAGTGTTGGTATGTTGTGGGGCAGGAAGGCACGTGTCACTTCCCTTCTGAGTCTTGACTTAGCTGCACTATTGCAAGACTGTTCTTTAAGCTTAAGTTAAATAGCAAGAGACCCTCAATAATTTTTCAGATTCTTGGGCTTTAGTGCCAGTGGTCTGAACAAAAGCTTATAAGTTGAAATGCAGTATTCTGGCAGTTCGACTAGAGAAAAGTGAGTCAAAACAATCTGTATTTTGACTTGCATTCTGTTTTAATTATTGAATGCTATTCTGAAGAAGGTTGTGTTTTAATGATGGATGAAATTGTTCCTACAAATGGAAATGTGTTTGCACAAAATGATGCTATGTAAGTAGAGACTAAAAGACCAGATTTCTTTATTTAGAATAAATTAATGAGGGAGCTTAATTAAAGTTTATAAAGTAAGAAATTAAAGCAGTTCATTTTGCTTTTCTGTTTATTTGCCTCAAAAATTAGCTGCTATCCAAATAAAATTTAAAAATAATACATCTAAACTGGATAACACGGATTTTTTTCGTATGTACTTAGTTTGTGAAGTTCATAAAATCATTGAAGCTCAAAAATTGAGAGAAAGCATGAAAGTGTAACTGTAATACAACTAACAGTACAGCCAACGGCTTCAGTTAGAGTGTTTTGCATACAGCAAGGCAACTGAAGCCTGGTTTTCTATGGAGTTATATCCTGTATTTCTTTAATAACTATCTCACTACTTTTTCTTTTTTTCCTTTTACAACCCCAGCTGAGATAGAGATAGTATGCAGTCTGGTTAATCCAGACACGTTTGCCTCAGTGTACGCTTATTTGCATTGACTAGTTGATTCTGCAAAGGGCATATAGAAGAGGTAAGGTTTTGAGGACTATAAATTGTCCATTACCTAGGATGATCTCTAACTGGAAAGCTGAGGAAGGAGTTTGCCATATGAGCAGACATTTTTTAATTTTTGAGTTCCTTGAACTTTGTTTGGAAACATTAAATAGCAGATTAGTATGATTTTTGTAGAGTGATTCCTCTGCCTAGAGTTTGACACGAGGTTTGCAATTGTTTTGGCTTCAAGGCAGTTTGTGTGTCTAAGGGCTTATACAAGACAAGCGTGTAAATGGATTGCATCCTTGTGTTAGATTTCTCCCCCATTCCAGATTTTGGTGCTACATGTAAGTTGTAGTACATATATTCAATCATATATGCTTAAACTAAGCTCCTCTGATCTTTGACCGCTTTAAACATTCATTTTCTTAGGAGCTATTTTCTTTCTGTTTGCATCTCAATATGTACTTTTGTGAGTATTATTAGGTAGGCTAAACCTTTTTAATGAGCTTTAGCGAATCGGCAGAGTTTGCTTCAAGACACATGGGCTCTACCAGCTCACAAAGTTGTGCCTCAAGGAAGGGGTAAGAAATAGCATTTCACACTGCCAGTGTACCTCTTCTCGCCTATCCCCACCTTTGCTGTAGAGCTGTGGTTATATGGCTGATTCCCATTCGTTAGACGACGTGTTGAATTAGCTATGCAATGCATTTATGCCTCAAGGCAAGTTCCTTTCCAGCGCACAGCACAAGGTTCTAACTGAAGTGGAGAATAAAATTTTTATGAACTGGGACTTGAACACTCAAGTACTGTAATATGCTTTCAGCTAATTTCATCTTTAAATACAGATAATGAATCCACTTCAGTTTGTATTCAGACAAGAAATGTCATTCATTCTGTATGAATGCAAGTATCTACATAAAATGGGTGATTTACAATTTGTTCATGGATTAGGTATTTTTTACATTATTTAAAATAGATAAGGTTATACTAATGTATTTGTAAATGAATTAGGGCATTGGGTTGTGTATTGGAGGAAAACAACTTATAAAACCCTGTATAATTTGTTATGGTAGATATCTATGTGCAAGAAAAACCCTTTTTAAAAGTCAATATAGGGATGTAACCCACCTATGGAAGCCAGGTGGAACACATTAAAGATCATTAAATTCTGCCATGCTTTTGGTATAATCAAATCCCCAAGATCTGCTTAGCCTTGGTTTGCAGGCTCTGGCATGAGGCATTAGGCTGGAGTTGGTCTGGGGACACCTGTAGTTCAGTGTGGAGAAACATAACAGTGTTTCATGGCAGTCTCATGGTGCTGTTCAGGAAAAAATAATAATTTTTTAAAAGCCCTTAATAAATGTGATTACTATTTAGACCTTCAGCTAAATTGAGATACTGGGAAAAAAACATGTTTGGTTTGACATATTTGTTCACATTATGTCATAGCAATTTAATCTGTCATTTACCCAAGATTTTAGGTGCCAAATCTTTCCAGCAGCTTGCCAGGAAATGTCTGTTATTCCATTAAAACATTTTTCTTTCTTACGTGTTGTATCTCCAAACCATTGTCAAATTCCCTAGCCTTACCAAGATTGAGTTTGCATGGATACAGCTCAGTATGATAAAGTTTAATACATTCTGTTTTACTGACAACATTTGCATTTGTCCACTGTAACAAACATAATACATAATCATATGCTATGTGAACCTGTATTGCAAAATACAAGAGTTCAACGTGTGTGTTCCTGTGCCTGTTTCCAAAAATGGGGTGGAATGGGTGTTCATAAAATCCAGGTTTTGACTGCAGAAAACAAGAGCACAAGCAGCTGCTCTGCCAGTTCTGCACGGAAGCTCTCAGGCTGTGGCTTGGATACGAAATGCCCGGATATTTAAAAATGTAGGGTTTGGGTTTGTTTTTTAAATTAAGTGTGCCCTTTAGAGTGCCAGCATCTTTCATGTGATAAAGTAATGGGTGATGTAGTTTAAATTACCCACAGTTTTGTTGTAGTGGAGAGCCAAAATGGAGCAGCTGAGAAAATACATGGGAAGGGGCGGTGGGAGCCCTGTGCTCTCAGAGATAATTTGGTGCCAGCTCTGCTGAAACCCACCCCATTGTGCTTGTGTTTTCTGACAGCTGCAGGAAGCAATCAAGGCCGGCAAAGGTGTGACTTCTGCCATCGACCTGTGCCATCAGCATGGAAGAAGAGCGCTGGCAGCCCTGGAGTGCTTCCCTCCCTCTGAGGCCAGGGCCGCATTGGCCAACATCGTTTACGCCGTGACCAGGTTTCCCTGACCCACCGCCCTGGGAGGAGCTGCTGTCCCTCCAAGGGCAGGAGCATCCCAGCAGGGACACCAGTGATGCCCCGCACCGCTGGTCACCTCATCCCCCTGTCCTGTCCTGTCCTGACGGAGGAACATGCACCAGCTGCCGCCGCCACCACCAGCAAAATTCGGGAGGGGGAAGAAACAAAGGTCACAGCCAGCTTTTGCTTGTTGTGCCAGAAGCGCACTTGAGGCTGCACCGGTAGAAATAATTAATGAGTCCCGTTTCTGTGACCTCAGCAAATGGACAGGAAATAAGTCGGTATTGATTGGGCACCGGCGGGGACGGCGCCAGGGCAGAGGCTGGTGGTTTTCCTGCCTGAGGGAGGGATGGAGGGGCATGAAGATCCAGGTGTCACAAGAAACCTGCTCAAACCTGCCCAGAGAGAGCGAGTCACTGAAACCAGGAATTAACATACCCGCTTATCAATGGGAAGGGGCAGTTTGTGGATTAATCGGGGAAAATCCTCTCTCTGTCTGCATGCAGTCATGTCTCCTCTCACTGTTTTTATGTATTCATATGTAAAATTACCCTGTGCCTAATGCTTTCCGTATTTGAGAAAATGTGTCAAGCATGGTAAGTAGGAGCTTTAAAATATTTAATCAAATATTAATTTGGCTCTGTTAAGGGAAGTGTCTGCCCAGGTTTTATACTATGTGTATAAAATATGTTGCTCTGGGTCAAAGAATGAGGTTTTTCCAACTCTCCTGGGGGAGGGAATATCCTTCCTTCAGATCAAGCAGTTTGTTTCAACACAGTCTTACACAAAAGAATTTCCTAGGTTTGTGACACTTGCGTTTATTTAAGCCAAATAAATGTTAATTTGTAAGGCTAGACATTGGCCTTTGGCAGGAAGGAAGAAAGAATGCTCTTCTGTGAGTACAGTCTTTCACTGCATTGAATAAAATTCAGAAAATACTGGAGAAGTTTTGAACCTCAGTGTGTTGAATTTTAAAGTCCAATTACAGACAGCATATAAGGTATATCAGAAGCTTGCAATTTGAGACCGTCTCTGTTTTGTTCATAGGAGATGATTTTTGTGGTTTGCATGCATGCAATCTGAGAACACCGTTGACAAGAAGGCTGAGTTTACATAAATGATCTAGATTGAGACTTAGCTACCTTTCTTCCTTCTGTGGTGTAATTACAGCCCAATCTGGAGAGAGCTAGCACAGCAAACAGATTTCATTACATCTCTCACTCAAACACTAAGTGGAGTTATTTCTGTTAAATTCTCTCCTTCCTCCTTCTCCCCCTGTGCTCCTTCCCCCTGTCACACAGCTTGTTTGTCATAGACCAGTGTGTTGCATTCCACTGAATGCAAAATATAAATAAAAACTCTATTCTCTAAAAATATACTGAAAATACATCCTGCATAATGTACATAATATTCTGTGTAATATATGCCTATATTATACCATAATATTATATGTATAATAAGCACCCTTGAGCCACAATATATGGAAGCAGCATCCAGAGCTCAGCACTTACTTTGTTCTAGAGAATGGTTTCAACATCAGACCACTTCTTGCTTATGCTTTCTTTCTCATGCCTGCCCTGGCATTATCTGTCTTCCCAAGACTCTGGCGCTTCTGCCTGAGTTAATGCTGTTGCTGCGGCAGGAAGGCTGGAGACAGAAGAGGAGTGCTGAGAAGTGTGGCCCAGGCAGTGGCAATCACAGGCATCTGCCTTAGCTAACCACTGTACATTTTCACCTGGGAAGTTCCCTGAAGTTCTGCTAATGTAAAACATGTGCTTGAAAGAAATACCAAAATTCAACAAGAGTCACATTTCAGCTTTTTTTGGCTCTGGTTAGAAACCATACGTTGTCTTTTCTTTCTCTTACATCTACACTAAGGGGTTCATAATGATTTAGGACTGCAAGAAGCTTGGGTCTGCTGGACATATTCTGAGCCATTTCACCTCAGTCACCTCAGTTATGGGAAAGAAATAACAAACATATTGCAACACTGTGTAAGCCTGGTTTACTTTTTCATGAAAGTACAATTTTTTATTTGTACTTTTTACTAATAAAGACAAATCAGCAAAAATTAGTGACTTCTTTTGTATTTTATCACCAGAAAGTTCTGATTGCTCTTAAACTATTATTTATTGTTAATTAAAAAAAAAAGCCTTTTACCAATATTATAAAGTAATCTTATATTTAAGATATTTGCCTGTAATTATTGAGTAATGTTTGTTGTCTTGTTTCCTCCAGGTAACCTATAAGCAAAGTATTATACCCCTCTGTCAAACTCTTAGTGAATTAATCATTGCTGTGTATTAGTATACTCCCAACACCTCATACAATTTCTGAGCAGTAGGGGAACCTTAAGGCTGTTCTGGTTTTATTTTTATCTCCTTGATTTATTTTCCCCACCTACCTCTGTAAGGAGGTCAGGGAGAGGGATGCCTGCGGTGTAGGGGGGTGGCTGGGGAAGGCATTCACACCATCTACTTCAGTCATCCAGCTACTCAAACAGACATCCCCATCAGCTGCTCCTCTGAACTTATCCCAGGTATTGTATTGCTGGACCATTGCACGGGTACACAAAATACAGGACAGGGTCCCAATTGCTATTTAAACCAAACTGAATTCATCTCCTACAAAGAGTGCAGCTGCACTGGCTAGAATGGCTGTTTCACAGGTCTGCGAGGGAAAGTCATTTAACTGCCAGCTGAGTATTTCCAGCTCCACAATTGTGGTAACACTGTATAGGAAGGTCATTTGGAAAATGAGGTACTTAGAACAGAAATATTGTCTGGAAGGGATTGCTGAAGGTCACCTAGTGAAATCTCGCGTTTGAAGTGGATTGTTGCCAACGTGAAGTCTGGTCTTCGAAACCACCGGGGTGGAGCTTCCACAGGTTCCCCCTGCAGCCTGTCCCAGTGCTGCTCTACCTTCCTTGTGAAGGAGTTTTCCTGATGTCTAGCATGCACCTCCCTCACCAGAGCTGGTGGCTGTTGCCCATTATCTACCACCTGCCACTGCCAACAATTGTTTGACTCCGCTGGCTTGCTAATTCCATGTCCTGCAGCTGTGTGCTGCAGTTTGATTGCCTGTTAGCCTCCTTTTACAGCTGGAGCAGTCCCAGCTCTGTCAGCCTCTCCTGGTGGCCATGTGTGCTAGGCCCTGACTGATGGGTTCACCCTCCTGTGACCTGCATAACTTTCATATCATCCCTGCTGGGCTGTGAGCCCAAAACAGGCCAGTTCAGCAGCAACCTCCTAAGAAAGAGAGCAAAAATTTACCCTGATGTACTGGGTCTTGCTGGGATGGAGTTTCCTTCATAGCATCTCACCTGGTGCTGTGTCTTGGATTTGTGACCAAAAGAGCGTTGGTAAAGCACTGATGGTTTTACCTATTGCTCAACAGTGCTTGCTCAGCGCCAGGGCTTTCTCTGCTCCACAAGCTGATGCCCAATGAGCAGGCTGGGTGTGGGCAAGGGGCTGGGAGGGGGCAGGGCTAGGACAGCTAACCCCAGCTGGCCAGAGAGAGGTTCCACAGCATGTAACATCACACTCAGCAGTGAAAACTAGGGGTGGAGAGTGGGGGTGCTCCAGGGGATCCATTGCTTGGGGACTGGGCATCAGTTGGCTGGTGCGGATTGCTTTTGCATCACTTGTTTTTCTTCATTTTGTGTTGGTTTCCAGTTTTTCTTTTTTGCTTATTAAGCTGTCTTTAACTCAATCCACAAATTTTCTTGTTGTTGCCCTTCTGATTCTCTCCACCATCCTGCTGTGGAGGGCAATGAGTGAGCCGCTGTGAGGTGCACAGCTGCCATCCAGACTTTTGACCGGAGTGTGCTAGAGGGAACTTTCTATACCTGTTTAGCTGTTGGTAGTCATGATGTTGACTTATTTGTTCTTGATGTGGTTTTATTTGTTCCCTTACCCCCTCCATATTACAGTCCCTCTCTTGCTGTACATCAAATCTGAGAGCTTATTAAAGGCTGTGTTTGGCTTTTGCAGTTTGCTGTGCTGTGTAGCACTCAGTTGTGTTTTGCCCAGGAGAACTATGATGAAAACACTGGCCCTGAGCCTAATATGGTATTTGGGCCCTGCATTGCTGCCATCCCAGTACTTCGGGAACCATCTCGTGGAGACAATTAACAATTACACCTTTTCCCTCTTTTCCTCTGAGAGCCAATTTGTGGAGGAAACAAAGAACAGCACCTTCCCCTTCATCTCCTGCAGGATAGTTGCTTTCCACCTTGTTACAATGACTTCAGTATTTTGAACATCCCTGGGTAATCAGAATGCTCACACTGGTGTGTCTTGAGAATGTGTTTTCTGGCTTTTCCTAAGGTTAACTGACTCTTCAGGAATATCACACAGGGATGTGCCCTGGGGCAGTGTGGTTGTGGGTGGCACAACGCATGGGAGAATATGGGCAGGGATCTAGAACAGTTTTCACCTCTGATCGTGTGAGACTTGACCCCTGAACAAGTGCAGGATCCTGATAAAGTGACAGAACATCTGAGAAAAGGATGCCCTGGCTATGCTAAAGGATACAACTTCTCACACTGTGCTGGGCTTGGTCTACACCTGCCAAGCACTGTTCAGTACCCTCAGGGGGGAGAGAGGGTCTCTGGATCTGAAGACATATAAATGGGCACTGTGGGTGAGCCACATAGGCAACTCTCAACTATATCAGTTCGTCCTGTAGTCAAGAAGAATCAATGGAAGCAGAAATCAACTTGTTTAGTCAGGGAGGAAGGAGCTTCTCCTAAGAGGGAGCAAGATGAGAGATCAGAGAGGCAGCCCATTGTGCAGCAGAGCAGTCACAAGAACAGAGGGGAAAAGACAGAAATCATAAATGAGCCAGAAACCACCCACTGCGTACCCCTAAGTGAGCTCTGAGATACGCACAAAGATTATAGCCATCAGCCTGGCGAGCTAATTATCAGCCGCTTGCTCCAGTGCTGGGATACTGGGGCCAACAGTCAACAAAGGGATTGGAAAAGGGGCAAAAATCAGCAGCATCTGGAGGCAGCTCCTGTCAAGTAGGAAGGAAAGGTATCCCCTCAAGGAAGGTTTTGTAAACTATCAAGGCAAGTGGACTACCACTGACAGTGGTATCCAGTATGTGAGGGAATTAGCAGTGGTAGAGGTGATCTACAGCAACCTGGACAACAACCAGGCACCTGAAGACCCAGATGAGGTCCAGAGCACATGGGCCATGTGGCAGAAGTGTCTATGGAGTGCACCATCGTCATACGCCAGCCCCCTGGTGCTAATGAGTTGGCCAGGCATCGAGGCCCCAGCTGTGGGTAAGTTGGCTGGCCAGCTCTGGCAATTCAAAGAAAATCTCTCTTCCACCCCGACCCTACAGGCCTGTGTGTCAGCTGGGGAGAGACTGCCCCAGCACTTCCAGCTATTCAAAGACAGCATGTCTTCCTCCTTGCCAGTGCCAGCCATAATCTCAGCTATCGGGTGAGCTGTGCTCTGTTCAGGGGAAGGGTACTAGGGACACATTTGTGTGGCTCTTTGTGGTTCTGTCTGCACAACCATGAGGAGGACGTGAGGAAGTGGGATGGTGAACCCACCTCAAACATAGAAGCTGGGGAATGTGAATTGCAAAGAAAAACAGTGGCCAAAAAGGGTCCATGCAGGAAAACTACTGTTCCAGTTGCTGTTGAGCAATTCCCCAGGCAGAGTAGAAGGGCTCATCCTACTTCTGACCCAAATAAGGGACTTCTGGTTTGCAGTTACAAGAATCAGGTAATGAATACTCTGACCAGGAATAGAGGGACCCTGCCTCTGGCCAGGTGGAGAAAAGGGTCAGCTGGGTTTATTGGACTTCATGGATTTGGTGGCCTGGCACACCTCATCAGTTGGCTGTGCTTCTCTTAATGTGACCCAGCATGTGTCTTGCTGTATCTGTAATAGAGAGTGCATGCCTGGCCCGCATTCGCCTTAGTATCCGACGTGATGGAAGTTGCTAAAAGATTGAAAAGCTCTTTTTAGTTTAATGGAAACATTAAGAAAGCATTCTCTGGAGTGGCTGGGGAATGCTTCTTGCCCCAAGCAGTGTTAAAGATGCCAGACCAGCCTCCTCAGGGGTAAGGTCTCCTCTCTGCTGGTGAGATCTCTCTTGCTTTTTCTTCTGAGCAGATAGTGTTTGAATTTTCATAGATGTAAAAGGCTAACTCAAGCTGCAGATTTATCAGGGAATCGGCTTCTGAGTCAGATTACTAGCTGTCACTACTCTCATCAACTACTTCAATCTCACAGAAAAGTGAAGCATCGAACTTGTTTTTTATTCTTTGTAGTTTTCAAAGTACTTTTACCTGCACAGTGTCTTATGAAAAATAAAGAGCTTTTTGGTCTCTCAAAGCGAAACAAAGGAAATATTTCCAGTTCTGGAAGTCATCTTTATGACTATCTTTGCATTAATTTTTTTTTTTAACTTTCAGAAATCAATCCCTAAAATGCATTAATTATTTACATAATTAGCATTCATGTGTTTCTCTTTTGGAGTAAGTCTGTTTTTCTAAAGCTAAGAGAAAGTAGCCATCAAGCTAAAATTCTGAGAGCAAATGCCTTTAAATAACCAAAAAGATAAAGCACAGCTCTTGCTGAAAGTTATGAAGGGGAGAAGAGGGTGACAAATGGCAATCGATACACCAAACCTTCATGCAATAATCACCTTTGTCCTCATCCCCGGGCGTTTGTGCCTGCGCGTGGCCGCCCGCAGCTCGCAGGGAATGCTCTGGCTCTGGCTCCCCCGTGTGTGGGAGACTCCTCCGCAGCGCTTCCAGCCGACCTTTTATTCCCCCCTATTGGTAAAATGCTTTTGTCAGGGTACATCTCCAGAGGAAACGGAGCCTTTGTCTCCCAAATAAAAACAGCGACAAGACAACATACAAAAAAAAAAAAAAAAAAAAAAAAAAAAAAAAAAAAAAAAAGCAGGATTCTATGCTAATCTACCGATTTTCAGTGATGGAACTGCAAGTCTGTCTGCAGCAAGAAAGAGGGATCGTGTCATATGAGAGTGTTGCTCCTGGCTAATAGTGACAGACAGGTGTCCCACTGATACTAAACCAGCAGTTCTTAGATTTATCTGTCTTTTAAGAAATCATAGAATGATGGAATCATAGAATGGTTTGGGCTGGAAAGGACCTTAGAGATCATCTAGTTCCAACCCCCTGCTATGGGCAGGGACATCTCCCATGTATTTATAAAATTCAATTTGATAAATATTTTTATATGATTGTATAGGACAATTGCAACTTTGTAGCAATGTTATAAAAAAATTCTTGCTTTAAAATATTCTTCTTTACCCTCTTCCACTTTGTATTCTTCCCTTCACCCTTTCCCCCAAATATCAGAGGCTAAAAATACTCTGCTTTATTACTGGAACAATAGTCAACATTTTTAGTTTTAAAATTTTGCATGAAAATCAGTTACTTGCACCAAAAATAGTTATCTTAAAACTAGATTTCTTTTATGCCTTTGATGTTTACAGCAAACAACTTGCATCAACTACAATGTTCAAATTTTAACAGTTATTAAATGTCAAATTATAAAAATGGAATCTTAGGTAGAAGTAATTAGAAAAATCTAAAACTTTACTTTTTTTTCTTCCTCCAGAAAAAACATAAACACTCATTTTAAAAAGTTTTACTCTCTGCAGATGAGCGTGGTGCTTTCTATATGTGACTGGCTTATCCGAAACAGAGCGTGACGAGGAAATGAAGCATTTTTCCCTCTTGGCTAGTTTTGATGAAAGCTCTCCAACTTGCACATTGTGTCTGAACATTTCTTCATTCATAGCATGTGCCCATTGAAAACTGCTTTCTGTTTGCAGCATTTCAGCTGTACTATTTATAAGCTGGTTGAACAATGCTAACTAGAGGCAGTAAAAGGTGTGTATTTCATATGCAAATCACTAGCAATAATTTTCTACAATTACACTTAGTTGCTTGCATCATTATTTTCAGCACCAACATAAAAAAAAGGGTTTAGCAGGAGAACATTATGGAAAAAATGTCTGTATTAGTAAGACTTATTTTTAATCAAACAATTTTGTGTCTTTTGTCAACTATGGAAGTTAATATACTAACATTTTATATCAATGTACAAAAACTATTAATATCCCTACCTCTGCTCAGATACTATATGCCCACAAGCTATAGATGGCTCTTAGATGTACATATGCTAAGATAAGATATCTTTGCAGGAAAATAAACAGGGTTTAAACATCTAAAGACGACTGCTGCTGCTAAAAATGGTCACATTAATGACTGGAAATATTTCTTATATAAACTTTTATGAAAAGTAATTGCTTTCAATCACATTCTATTGTAGTAATAATCACTAAGCACAGGTGAGTTTATTGTGTCCTTCTGGTAAATCCAGGTCTCTACACCTATAATTTTTATTAAAAAATGAGTCCAGATTAAGTTTTCTAATTTCAAAGGCAAATTTATTTTATGTTGGATAAAATGCATTCACTTTTCAAATACAGAAGTGTTCTCAAAGTCATTACTCTATGGTATGACTAGGTTATAGTAGATGGGCTGAAGCTTTTAGTAGCCATGAACCAGAGATCCATGTTAATGCAACTTCAGAAGGGGCAGTTCTCATCCACCCAAAGAGCAATGTTCAAGAGTAGCTTCTTAATAGTAGTGAGAGTAATGACTAAAAAGGGAGAATCACTGGCTGCTTCTAAGACAGTGGCTTGTTTGTGAAAGGGATTGTATAACATGATGGCCATGACAGAAGCAGCTGGGACTCAAAAAACCTAGAAAGGCTGTCTCAGTTTCAGGTTCTGGAACAAAGAGTATTCCTTCCATAAGTATTTCTACAATCTGGATGGTGCTACTTCCATTTAAAAAAAGAGAAGTGTTTACATAGAAAAAAATACAGCAAACCAGCCAGCTGACTTCTCAAAGAACCCTAGTTTTCTACATTGCTAACCAATTTTTTTTTAAATATTGTTGCAAATGTTTGAACTTACATATCTTAATGAGGTATGAGACTATGCAACAGGACCAATAGGCAGGATATGGAACTGAGTGTTAAGCACACAAAGAAGAGTGTGGGTTTTGCACTTGATTGAGAGGTGTGGATGGCTTCCAGAGAAAGTACTTCTCAGGCTATATTTACCTCATTTGGATGTAACACCTAATTTTGACAAGCAGACCTTTATGGGATAAATGTTTGGGTTAGTTATGGTGTAGATAATACAGTGACTGTGCATTAAGTGAGCATTACTTCTTTTTAAATGCAGAGCTGCGAGATAGCCTACAATGGTGCAGTTCTTGGCTGAACTAACATAGAGTAAAGAGAACTATGATTTCATTGCCAAGAGATTAAAAGAGGCTTATGTTTCCAAGAGTGAAATTGCTCATATTTGCCAGTTTTTAAACAGTTATGGATGCTACTGATATATAAGTAAACCGCTGCAGCACAGAATGGTATTTTAGGTTGCTCACTGGATTAGTTACCCTATTCTTGAAGCTCCTTTACATTTCTGTTCTCCTCCATCTTCCACTGCAGCTTTGATCTGATTTTTATTTCAGGCTTTTATATCAAATTCTTCCTCTGGTGCTCAACTGTTACATATCCGCTGTCTTTCCAGTACGCTCTGGTGCTACTTCAGGCTAGAAAAGGGCTTTTTATAATGAATGTTCATCAAAACTTTTTTTCTGTGAGCTAAACTCTAAGTGTAAGATTTCCAACCCACATGCACTTGGAGATGAACCGGCTTGTTTCTCAAATCCAGAGATGCCATGTGGATTCTCTATTTTTATATCCTTGATTCAGCAAGCAATACAGTTACAATTATTTCTTGTCCGTCTTCGTGAAGTCTAGCTAAACTGCAATTTTGAGATCTTTCCAAGAGCAGCTATCATTGTACCTAAGAAAAAGATGCAGTGTTGTTATAAAACATAAAAAAGAGTATCATGTAACAATTTTGTTTCCGAGAAAAAAACCCTGCAATTATATTAAAGGCACCCTAAGCCAGTGTTTCCCAGCCAGTGTAGTATGTTGCTGGCAGGACCCTCCAACTGCTTGCAGCCACAGGAAGTTTAAAAATATAAATGAAGTTCAGGTGTCTGCCACTGTTCTTTACTGCCTGGTTATAGCAATATATGGATATTGCCCACAGCATGTTACTTGTTCAGTATTGTTGCCTGTGGGCCAACAGAGGTTCTAAATATTACTGTGCAATGTGTCCATACATGTCCTTTCAGTCTGACTGGCAGTGAAAAGCATTAAGGTATGCCAAGTTAGTTATCATGTTGCCTTATTTACCATTATATATTTCAGTTTTTATAAACTTTGAATTGCAGACCATGTTTTACTGCAGATCAGATGAGTTGTTTGGAGGGATTTATTTAAGGGTGCCTTTCAGATTATCTGAAAGTCCTAAAAATAATTTTTGTTTTAAATTTTAATTCAAGGTGGAGGATTTCAAAACCTGTATGCTTTCTTTTTTTTGGCAAACCTATTCAGTCTCTTTGAAGTTTATTTATATCAAATACACACCTAAATAATTGAAGGTGAATTCCAAGCTGCCTAGTTTAAGTACCTGCCCATTTTCAGTGAGTCAGAGCCTGACTCCTGACATCGCTCACACAGTGTAGGAAGTTCAGCCGGACGCCCGCCGCAGGGCAGAGGGGCAGCTTCCCTCTAGAGGGCATTCCAGCCCCTTTGATCCAGCCCATTGGAACCCCAGCGGATGCGTTGGCACCCGCGGTAAATATCAGCCTCCAGCCACTCAGCAATCCCCGCGGCAAAGCACCCTTCCAGCAGCAGCTTGCAAACCGCACTCAGACAAAGAAATTGTGCCTGTATTCCAGAAGAGAGCTGCTCTGCTGGGCTCTGGGATGCGTTGCAAGAGGGGGCACCCACCCCGCCTGCTGCATGCGCAGTGTGGCCTTTCTCACGGGTACCACTAAAAGTCAATCCTGAGAGGAGGCAGAAGGAAGCCCAGTTACCAGTGTGGGTTTATCTTTTTGGGCAAGGGGCTTGTTTTCCTAATAGGATCTTAATGTAAAACACATAAGTTGCAAGGAACTGGATCTGCGCACTGGATTGTACTCACTGCTAAGGCTGTTTCTCATCTGCTTTCTTTCTGGACTCCATGACTCTTGCGTCTGGCTGCAAGGTGGCATAGTTTGAAGACGTGCGGTGGAGAAAAGTGATAGACGATGTACTGGTACCATAGCAATACTTTTTACAGAATTAAACTCCGAAAATTAGTTGGTGCTGGAAGTGCTTCTGACATCTCATGCCGCATCTCTGCCTACTGAGCGCTGTAGGCTATTGCAATGATCTATCACAAGAAGCCTTGCTGAAGATTTCAGGTTGGATTCTTGGTTATTCCAAATGTATGCAGCACAGGAAGCAAAACAGCCTCTAAATTTAGGATCATTCTTCTGCTTCATGTCATCCTACCAGCCTTCAGCGTACCGAGCTGTTCTGAGTCCCAGGGCCTGCCACAGCAGCAAGCACTGCCAGCTCTGCTGCCTCCCTTCCAGCCACTGTGGTTCCGCAGCGCTGTCCAGGGGAATCTCTAGCTGACTAGGTCCTTTGAATTAGCACAGAGGGGGCATTTTCCAGGAGGAGGGCCTGGCACCTTACCGTTTCTATGGGTAAATGTCTAAGGAGCCTCCAACAGTCCACCCTTACAAAACTCTCTGCAACTCAAAACAGTGCTTTCAGCTTTCCGGGGCATCTGAACGCCTTTTTTTTTTTTTTTTTTTAGTTGGTGGCAATGGCTGAAGTTAGTTCAGATAGTTAGGATAGTTAGATAGTTGCAGTTTGGTCAAGTAAGAAATGGCGCGTTGTGCTCAAGAGTAATGGTGATTTTTTTCTAAAGAAGCTTCTTGCTGGAGCACCACAACCCCCCTTCCTGGTGACCTGGAATTTTCCAGAGATTGCTGTAGTGTCACAGAGTGGCTTTTGAGCCAAAGGCATGAAGGGGAAAAAGATGAGCATTTGAATAAATGACTTGTGTAGCACAAATTCAAATGGTGAAAAAAAACCGGGACTTGTCTGGCTGGGAAGGCAATCTAAGCTTGCTACCTGCATTGCCTGGAGACAACTTGGCTTGCTCCCTTTCCAATGAATGCTGTTACTGCAACAATATGCTCATGCTTCTTTATGCTTAGCTGAGGCCCTTCAGGTCACCTCCTGGGCTTGGGTCCCTAGTAGCTACAATGCCTCGGGCCAGCACTATAGAGCAGAAATGAGGTGGAGTTCAAACTGGCAAGTATTTTCTCAAGGGTTCTGAAATTGAGTTTGGGATTCTACTGGCTTGCTCTTGCCTTACAGTTGCCTTTCCTTCATCCCACTAAGTAGAGCATTCAAGTAAAATCCAACTGAGATCTAGCACTACTTAGCAGCTGGGCCAGGTGTTAAAACATGGCACCCTTTACATAAACTTTCAATGAGCCTTACAATAAAGGGAGAGGGCAAATCATACTGTAAACTTCAGTTTCAGTAAACTTTCATAGTGCTCACAGACTCGGAAAAGTGATCGGGAAGTGCTCTTTAAAGAATGAATGAATTGCTAGCTGCAGAACTTGTTAATAAAATGTATCCTTCATTCAAGTGATTCATCAGAGCAGTTACAATGCTGGTAGTTCCTGCTTTTAAGGGCTCCTTTAACCAGCGGTCTATTAATAACAATAATAAAAAGAGCAGTCAAAGTTAAAATCAACAAACTATTATCTGTTAGGATTCTTCTTGGAATATGACACTGTAAACATGCCAAAAGCCCTAAATTCCAATTTCAGAAGAGCGACGTAAGTGGAAGAATGAAATTTTAGAGAACAGCTTCTAAAGGAAGCACCAAAAATCTGAAACGGTGAGGATTTTTTATTTTAAGCACCACTCTTTGTATCATTCAGTTCTAAGGAAATAGGAAGTATCTAGGAATGTGCGGAGTTGTTTATGGGGCAGAAGATTTATCAGAGGTGGTTTTTTTTCCCCAGAGAGTTATTTCTCAATTGAGTTGCATGTTTTTATATTTGCTTTTCCTAAGGGAAAAAAAAAAAAGGCAGGCTTCTTATAGTGAAATTCAGTTTCAGAGATAACAAACAAAAGATTTATCTGTTAAATACACAGCAGTGCTCAGAGCTGCTGCGTTCTACCTGCACATTCACTGCCACTTGTGTGGTGTGTACTTGCCTGGCTACTTCTATTTGATCCATCCTTCATGCTGAAACCCATCACTCTTTGTGGCAGGATCCATCCTCACCTATTTATTTTATAATAAAGTAACACCTTTCAACTTAACTCCTTTCACTCTGGAAAACGCAAAACAATTACAATATAATTAGAGCACTTGGCTGTATGCTTTTATTAAAAGGCAAAATTAATCTATTCAGTAAGAATGGCAGCACCAGCTGAGTTTATTGTACAAGTGAAACATTTCACTAAAAACTGTCAAGTTGGATATGTTGCTAATTTCAGAGTCATTACATATAGCCAAAAAATATAATTGCCATAACTGGCCATAGGTTACAAAACCGGACTTCCCTCTCCCACATTTATGCAATTTTTTTTTTTAATCTTTGGGAAACAGTTTGTTTTTCTACAAGCTGTTAGTAGAAAGGGCACGTATGGTTTGCCAGACTAATGTAATGTCTTATGCGGTCCTGTCAAATTCAGGGAAGATAAAATCTACAAGCATACTTAATTAAAAAAGAATGTGATCGCTGTTTTATAAATCATTGCTGCCATCCGCCCCCCAAACGTAAAGCGTGGAAACAGCCTCCCGTTAAAACGGTGAAGGAAAAGAGCATAAACTGCTTACGCTTGGGTGTGAATTAAACCAACTTACTGAATTAACTTTTTAAAGTCCAGGTTTGGAGCCCAGCACGGCCCCACACACCAGCCTTTCCCACTTGGCAGTCAGCACAGAAATCCACGCTAGCGTTACATAAAGGCACGCAGCGCGTCCACGCTGCCGCCCGCCTGCCGCGCCGCTTCTGGCCGTGCCCACGGCCCCGAGGGCAACCCCACGGGTGGGCGATGGGCGCACGGGGATTACGTGCCGGTGTCACGACCGATCGGTGCTGGGGACTCTCCCCGCGGTCTCCCACGCCCCGCCCCGCCCGCGGAGCTGCCCCGGGGCGACTCGCGGGCACTGCGGCGTGGGGATTTATGTGCAGGCTCCGCAGCCAGCGCTCAGCGCCGGGACAGGTGCGGCCGCGGGCGTGGGAGCCGCCGGGCAGCCCCTCCGCCCGCCCGGAGCCCGCCGCTGCCTCGGGATGACCGGGCTCGGCTGACCGGGTGGCTCAGCTGCCCCCACCCCGCCGCGGGGGGGCCCGAGCGGCTACGCAGCCTGGAGGAGTGCGAGCGGGCGCCCGTCAGCGCCAACCACCTCCGCTTCTACCGCGTGGAGGTGGACAAGTACGAGTACAACGTGGTGCCCTTCAAGGAGAGCGACCTGACCTCCTGGACCGGCGACTACCTCTCGTGGTGGCCCAACCCCCAGGAGTTCAGGGCTTGTTTCATCAAGGTGCAGATCGAGGGGCCGCAGGAGTACATGGTGAGGTCCCGCAACGTGGGGGGCNGCGCGCGGCGGGGGCGCGCGGGGTCTCCAGTGGGAACCGCGCGTCCCCTGTGGCAGCGCCGGGGAGGGCGGGGGGGGGAGGGGGAGAGCGGCCTGCTCCTCCCCCCTCCCCTCCCGCCTCTGCCCCTGCCCCGGGGCGGCGGGTGGCGCTGGCCGCGGCGGCTCGGGGCTCAGTGTCCTTGTGCGGAAATGACACACGGTCCCGTCACGTCACGCGAGAGCGCAGCGCGCGGACCCTCGCACACAAAGAGCGGGGGGGAAACGCGGGCACCAACGGCGGCCGCTCCACGCCGCCCCCGCCGTCCCGGGGCTGCCGTGCCCCCCGCGCGGAGCCGAGGTAAGTCCCGCTGCCGCCGCTCGCCGGCCGGGCGGCGGGAGGGGCACAGCGCCGCA
>VZTO01018771.1:4978-26446 GCA_013400615.1 Syrrhaptes paradoxus | reverse complement strand
AAAAAAAAAAATCTTCCTACTGTAACTTTATTTGATTATACTTTAGACTCTTGTTTGAGGAAGAAACTTGTAATTTACTGGATGAGTGAATGGTTCCTAGTGTAATAAAAGCTTGACTTTGGGGTGGCCTCAGCATACACTTACTGAATAAATAATAATTAAAAAAAATATGTTCTTCAAAGCACATTTTCGTATAAAGAAACAAGCCACAAACGATTGTATGAAGGGTGTCATGGTTTCCTGGAGAGAGTGCTTTATCTTTCTAAACCTTCTCTTTTTCCAGTAAGAATTCCTAAAAAAAATGTTGTGAAAGTAGAAACAGAAAATGAAGACGAAGTTCTAGACTGCTCAGTAACATCCAGATCTGCTGAGAAACACTCACTGGATGGCACAGTTACTTGCCTACAGGATTCCAACAAACGGAAACAGACCTCACTTGGTTGTGATGGTTCAGGGAGCCAGCAAGATGTCTTACCCAGTGTGAAGAAAAGACGCTTTACACAAGAGGTGACTTCTCTATACATGATTTTTTTGTTCGTAATTCATAGGCCGAATTCATTGCTGCTATAAGCAAAATGCAACTCATTTAACTAGGTTTGCATTAGTAACGATTTTGAGACAAATACAGCTAGTCTTAACCCAGTTTGCACACATTACTTGTCTGGGTATTTCTTTAAATAACATCGGAGCATTCATATCTATGAAATACAGTTATAGGCTAATTCATTCATGGGAAGTATATTTTTGTTGTTTGTCAGAGAACATAGGAGCAGGTAGTGATTTGAATTAACTGACCATGCCTGTGATTACAGTCCCTCTCATATCACACAGTCCTTCAGCTGGATCCTCAGTGTAGTCAGGGCTGTAGTTCTTCCTTCTGTGACACAGATTTCAATGTCAGTGAGACAAGTATAATTTTGTGTTTTCTTTGAAAGAAAGAAAATGCAGGGATGCAGAAGACTTCAGCATATGAAGAGCAGAATGTATTACAACTTCTGGTGCAGAATTCCACTTGTGACATCTAGATGTTTGTCCAGCCAGTGAGGGAGATGCCCAGTCTCTTCTGTTATCCTGTTCTAGTGTTTCACCTCTCTAGCAATTGGAGGTTTTCATTAATCTTTGCTGAAACTGAGCAAGTTTCTTTTTGTCCTTGTTTTTTCAGTAAGGAGATCAGTGATCATCTGTTCCTAGAGAGGTCTTCTGCACATGGGAAAATTGGTGTGATGCTGTCCACCTTCAGCTCTTCCTTTCCAAGACTAAAATTCCGTTACTTCAGCTTTTCTTCAGGAGTGACCTTATATTTTTGTAGTTCTCTTTGAGATTCCTGAAAGGGTAGTGTCCAGTGTTGGACAGTCACATCTCTTCTAACACCCTCTAGAGCAATGTAATGACCTCCAGTTTTTCATGCTTAGCATTTTATTAAAATAACCTAGATTCAAATTCATCCTCTTTTGAATAACTTCAGGCCCTGGTTTATATTTAGTTTATGACCTACTCTAATGCACATATCCTTTTCTGCTGTTCTGCTACCTAGCCAGTTATTCCGTGTTGTATTGTGCATTTCACTTCTCCTTTCTAGCCGTAGCTCTTCATATTTCTTTTTCTTGACTGTCATCTCTCTGATTTCTCGGGGCTGTTTTTTTTCCTGGAATGCTTGTGGTAGGTAGGTTTTAATCTTATTACATGGTTTCTTTCTTTTCCTTTTTGTTTTTCTTTTTACAATTGTTTTACTTACATTCAGATTCTTAAAAGCTTCATAATGGTCTCTGAACTGTGCTTGCTTTTACTGTTTGCTATTTGCCTTTCATCAATTTTTAAATTTAATTTGAAATGAATTATAACTTTGGACTTATAATGCTAGAAAGTGACCCAGTAACAATTATAAAAATTCTTTCTTGACTGACCCCAGTGAATCAGCATGTTTAGTTAAATAACCAACCAGAAATAGTCCTCAAACCCAACAACATTTTTTAAAGTTAATTACTTTTCTAGTACCAATGTTTTGTTTTAGTTGATAACTTCATTTACTATTTCTCTTTAAACAGAGGGCAAAATGCTAATTATTTTTGACAATAATGTGCTTATAGTCTATTTTTGCTACGTGTCACATAGGCATCGATGTATGATATAAGCAGAGCTGTAGTTTTAATGTTATATAACAGTATTATGGGCTGATGATTATATTACTAAATTACTTTCTATCAGAAGATGTTTTTCTTTTTTTAAATTCTAGTTGTCACTTCATAACCAGAAATTAATTTTCCCTATTTTTCTTTAAATAAAAAGGCATGGAAGATTGTAAGTTTAAAAAAATTATATACAAGGGATTTTTAAGTTCTCATGTGTTTGATAGAATCATTTTATATGTTTCTTGCTCATAGATTCTTCTTTGCTTATATGCTAGAATATTATGCTCTGTATTGTTACAGATGTTTAGACTTTGCTTATTAAGTATAATAAAGGTCATAAATTACCTGGACTTTAGCACTGAACAGAGCAATAACTAAACAACTTTTAAAACTTGGCTTAGTTCTCCAAGAGATAATGTAGGGGATTATTTCACAATTACTTATATTTGTCAATGTTTACCAAACTACTGCATTTTGCAAATGTTCAAAGAATGTATATAAAAACTTGCTGTGCAAATGTAATATAAAAAGCAGCACTATCTTATGTCCATTGAGTCTCATAGAACAGTATCTTTGTTTTTTGAAGGTACATTAAAACTGATCATCTTAAATGGGTGTAGTATTATATGAAATAACATTGATGTTTAAAGATCAGTGTTACAGAAAACTAATTAAAAACATTAAATACTAGTTTAATGGGATAATTTATGAAAAGCCATGTATTTGTGCTGTGGATAGTACTGTTCCCAGATGGAAGTTGTAAAGACAAGATAATTAAAAGCAAAAGGAAAGAAAACAAGAATGCATCTGCAGTAGAAAATTCTTAAACATAGGCCCAAAAGCGTTGTCATCTGTTAGTCAAACACTAACTATGTGCTTCTGAAATGCAGATAACCAAATCCGTCCTGCAACCAGATCCAAACACTGTGAGCTGCATTAGTGAAAGGGCAGCAGTTCTGTTGCCATCGCAGCAGAGACCTGCTGTAGTTCTCATCATGAGCATGTCTCCTCCAGAGCACCACATCCGGAATTGAAGATGCATGCTTTCACAATGCTCCTGGTCAAAGTAGAATAAGATACTTAAGACAATTACTTTGTGCTATAATACACATTCTAATATTGCTTTGTCCTATGCATTAATAGAAATTGCCCCCACATTGCCAAGTTCTATTATATAATTAGGGAAGAGGAGTTCTGATGAGAACTGACTGACGACTGGTGGCCTGTGGCACCAGTAGTAGAGTAGAGAAGGAATTGAATGAGTCAGTCTGTATGTGAAGGAGTATTTTCAATATTCTTTGTAAAAAGGAGTGTTAAATGGAGGAGCTAGCTGCTTAGGTAGCAGGTCTCATTGTATGTGTAAGAAGTGTGTTCTCCCGACTTGGAGTTTTGTTTTGTTCTTTTGATCTAAAGTGGTAAAAGAAATTTGGAATTCAGTCTGGGTGTCTGACTGGGGATTAGAATTATGTTTATTGTCAGTGTAGATTTTCATGACCTGCTTTCAGGTGATGTCTATTTGGAAGAGCTCTGTTACCATTTGGAAATACCTCTGTTTCTCCACTGACAGGTGTATGACAACTTCAGTCTCGGTGTAGGAACCTACAGTTGGGTGGGAGCAATGTGCATCACAGTCTGCTCACAGTTGTTGTGTTCTGGTATTTTACAAGTCACAAAGAGATAACTTAATTAGGGCATATCATACTGCTTGCTGAGGTAAAAGTCACCCTTTAATAGCTGCTGGTGTTACAGGACTCTGGCTCTTTGCTGTCCTCATAGAAAATGTGCTTTAATATGAGTGGGACTGGAGGGACAGCCTTCTAAACAGGACCTGGAAGTCAGGTGTTGTAAGCACCATCATGGCGAGGGATTCTGCGCTTGTGAAATGTATTGCCTTTGTGTTATGTTTTCATTTTACCATCTGTCAATCCACACAGCTTTGGATGTGAAAACACCAAGTTTCATTACGTAGGGTTGTATGATGTGAATGAGAGCAGAACTTGGAAACACAACTTCCATTTAATTGAGTCTGCTGGTTTCTAAACCTGGAGTGGAAACCAGCTGGTTCTTTCTGAGCCCCTTCTGAGTATACTTTGCATTAGAAATTAAAGTGTAATTAGATTAAATTTGTCACTGCAGTAAGAAGATGCCAAGTGTGAGTACACATAGGGACCAGATTAATTTAATGAGTGCTACAGTTCCGTTTTTTCAGAAAGGAACCTTAATTCAAGTTTCTCACTGTAGGGGGTAGTGGGGTCTTCACTAGAATTGCAAATTGCTTGTGGCTCTCTGCTCAGACCTCAAGCCTATGTTCCATTTGTTTTAATATTTGAATGCAAATTCTGTGTTTTTAATCTGATTAATGTTCTGTGGAACGAGCCAAGCAAAGTGTTTCAGTAAAGTCTTCTCTAAAATCTGTGAGTGTTTTCTCATGTTTGAATTCTGTATGTTGGATTTTGATTCTGTTGTATCTACTTAACTTCCTAAGAATTATCTGCAATATCCATGTGTTTGCAAAAAAACCCAACCCACCTAAGCCCTGCGTATTTGCTGTGGGTTGGTGAAAATGCTTGCTTCCAATTTCAAGCAGTGAGGAAGAGTTAGAAACTGTTGAGAGCATTAATTCCTTGAGAGCTCATTACTGGTTTTTATATAAATAATTTAGAAAATTAGAAAGCCATGAGTCTAAACTTCCCTGCCTTTCAGAAATTGTAGGCTTCCAAATACCGCTTTTCACTTTAAGTTTTTAATATGTAAATAGAATACTTTTTAAAAATTACAGTCATTCTTAGAACTTGTTTAGGAGTTATACACCATTCTAAAAATAAAAAAAAAATCTATATAAACTTTTCACATCAGAAAGAAGAGAAGAAGCATAATTTTGGTGTCTTATAGTCTTTGTGGTATTTTCAAAAGCTAACCTAAACAGAGTGCTGGGACATTAAATGCAGTTGTTGGAGGCAGTGGCAAGGTCACAGGACTAGCAGTCAGAAAATCTAGATTCTATTCTTGGCTCTCTTGCTGACTTGTTGCCACCCAAATTCTCTACAGCCCAAGATCCCCATGTGCAAGGTGAAGCATAATGATACTTAATTTGGGAGGGTATTTAGAGCTGTGTGGGTAAAGAGTACTAAGGTTTATTATTGCATTTCTATTCCATGGAGAAAGCCATGAGTCAAAACAAAATAAAAACCTAAATAATACTTTACTTTTATTTTTCATAGTGAATTTATTAGTTTTTCGTATTTAACACAACTAAGTCCTCTGGAGAAAATTTGAATTTGCATATTTATGTAACAATGCTTGCTTAAGGGGCACATATTTATAGCTAATATTTTTAAGGCAGTCTTACTAATACAATGTTTATTCATTCAAAGGGCTCCCTTTCAAACATGAAGAACAGAGATACTGGCTCACCCACTCAGGTAAATGCAGAGCAGCCAAACAAGAACAAGAATCCCAATGTAACGTGGCTGTGTGAAGAAGAATCCTTCAGTGACATAACCACTCCATCTTATAAAAAACCTCTGTATGGCATCTCACACAAAATCACAGAGAAGAAGAACCCACCAGGAGCAGAGCAGTTTGCTTCTTATGAGTTTTTTGAAAAAATCAACCCCAGCAGTCCCTCACATCTTCGGACTTTGAGCGATCAACGCAAAAGGGACTCAGCTGCAGCTATCGCCTTAACAGCGGCCACCATAGATTCTGACCCAAATATATATTCTTTGATACAGAAAATGTTTTACACGCTTAACACCCTCAATACAAATATGACTCAGCTTCACAGTAAAGTTGACCTGTTGTCTCTGGAGGTTAGCAGAATTAAAAAGCAAGTCAGTCCAGTAGAGTCCGTTGCAGACTTCAGGCCTCCCCCGGAGTACCAGCTGACTGCTGCAGAGCTCAAACAAATCATGGATCAAAGCACATCAGGCGGAGACTTAGCTTGCCGGTTGCTAGTGCAGCTCTTCCCAGAGCTCTTCAGTGACGATGAGTTCAGCAGAAGCTGCAGTGCATGTGGCTTTCTCAACAAAAGGAAACTTGAATCTCTTCATCTGCAGCTTATCCGTAACTATGTGGAAGTTTGTTATCCTTCTGTGAAGAATACAGCTGTGTGGCAGGTGGAGTGTTTGCCTCAAGTGAATGATTTTTTCAATAGATTTTGGGCTCAAAGAGAGATGGAAAACAGTCAGCAGAGTGTGCAATCATCCAGTTTTTATGAGACTGAACAGGTAGAATCCTCTCATTTTATGGAGGATAAAGAGCAGGAAGAAGCTTTGTCCTTGGACAGGAATAATGTCATTGCCTCAGACTACATGCTAGATGCTCAGGATCTCAATGAATTTTTAGATGAAGCTTCTTCTCCAGGGGAATTTTCTGTTTTTTTGTTACATAGATTGTTTCCCGAACTTTTTGACCACAGAAAATTAGCTGAAAGGTACAGCTGCTATGGAGACTCTGGGAAACAGCTGCTGGATCCTCATCGGCTTCAAATAATCCGTAGGTACACTGAAATTTACTTTCCAGATGTGCAAGAAGAAGAAGCCTGGTTGCAGCAATGTGTTCAGCGAATAAATGATGAGCTTGAAAATACGTATATGGATGGAAGTGAATGTGATCAGATGAGAGATGACTGTTACGATTCTTCTAGTTTACCAGATGATGTATCAATTATAAAAGTGGAAGACAGTTTTGAATATGAAAAACCTGGTAGACGCTCAAAAAAAATTTGGCTTGTACCCATAGACTTTGACAAACTTGATTTTCCCCCTCCCGATTTTGATGTCCCTGTCCCAGATTACCTCTTGAACAAAGAACAGATTAAAAGCATATATGAAAGCAGTCTTTCCATAGGCAACTTTGCCTCGCGATTGCTTGTTCTCTTATTTCCTGAACTGTTCACTCATGAAAACTTACGGAAGCAATACAACTGTAGTGGATCTTTAGGCAAGAAACAGCTTGACCCCACCAGAATTAAACTAATTCGACATTATGTGCAGATACTGTACCCCAGAGCAAAGAATGACAGAGTGTGGACATTGGAGTTTGTTGGGAAGCTTGACGAGAGGTGTCGACGAAGAGACACGGAGCAAAGGCGCACGTACCAACAGCAGCGGAAAATCCACGTGCCAGGGCCGGACAGGAGGGAATTCCTCAGCTATGCAATAAACCCTGAGAGGTTTCGAGAAGAATTCGAAGGGCCGCCGCTGCCACCAGAAAGAAGCAGCAAGGATTTTTGCAAGATACCACTCGATGAACTTGTTGTTCCTAACCCAGACTTCCCTGTGCCTTCTCTGTATTTGCTGTCTGATAAGGAGGTAAGAGAGATAGTGCAGCAGAGCCTGTCTGTTGGCAACTTTGCTGCCAGGCTTCTCGTAAGACTCTTCCCCGAACTCTTTACTCCAGAGAATCTCAGACTGCAATACAACCATTCAGGTGCTTGTAACAAAAAACAGCTCGATCCTATCAGACTGAGACTGATCCGTCATTACGTGGAGGCAGTTTACCCCGTGGAGAAAATGGAAGAAGTGTGGCATTATGAATGTATACCGAGCATTGATGAAAGATGCCGGCGTCCTAACAGAAAAAAGTGTGATATACTGAAAAAAGCAAAGAAAGCAAAAAAGGGACAGACTCTTTTAAATTCCTAAGACTTTGACCACTAAATTATTGTCAGGATTTGGTTTAGACTGAGGGGCCTGTTGGGCGCTGAGGATGCTCAGCATCGAGGACAGTCAGGCACTGAGTTTGTTGCGTTTTAATGTGTGTGTTGCATCTGTGTGGGCACCGCAGCAGTGGGAAGTGGCTTACTACATTTGTACATGGGAAAAAACCTTAAGTCATCGGTGACAGAGCTATCAATGACTCGCTAAGAGCATGATTTTCACTGGTGCAAACTGAAACTGTATTACTCCACTCCCCATTTCTGCATCTTCCTTTTTTATCACTTTCTAATAATAAAGAATATATTTTTTTTTAAATCATTGTGCTCTTCAGGGGCGGTTTTTCATTATACCCTTATAAACAGTCTCAGTTAATTTGGAGTTTGAAAGGTAAACTTAATTTAAATTTGAAAGTGCCATGTTTATTGGAAATCATTGGAATATTAGACTTTGCTTCTACAGCAATTGCAGCTTCACATTTATTTTGTTCTTGATTATACTGAGATACTGAATAATACCATGTCAAAGAGTGGGTCAGAATGGTGTCATTTGCATTTTTGACTGTTGCTGAGGTTTTATTTCAAAAACCAAGAATTAACTGTCGAAGAATTCAGACACAATGTGAATGGTTTTTTTTTATGTTGACACCGTAAGCTTGATCCTGCCCCTGTGAGTTCTTTTTTTTGTTTTGACCAGTGTCACTGCTGGCGTGACTGAGGATGGCTTATTTGAATAAAGCCAGCAGAGCAGACCCAGGCCTCTACCTGTGGACTGACTGTCTTGCCATTGCCTGCTTGCCACTCTGTTTGTAAACTAACAACAACAAAAAGACCCAAACTTAGAAAAATTGTAGACCCTACTCTCTATTAAAATCATGATTCCAAAGGTTTCCAGTATTCATATTGAACTGCATATATAAAAAGTATGTGCAAAGATTGGTTTTGTGACGGAATTAAGTGTTTCAGGGTCCCCACATATGAGCTGTGGTAATGTAACTTATTTGTGTGAATGCAACACCATCTGGATATTCCAGGTGTCGGGATACTGAACTCTCTCATTTTGCCAAATTGATTAAGTGTAATTAGTAACTATTTGGAGGCATAACTGTGTATGTGTAACAGGTTCATAGGGTCAAGTTTTCATCGCGAATATGTTAAAGTGTAACAAAGACCACCCAGAACCCACTGTGAATTTGCTGTATGATTTGTCACTGGAGATTGCTGCTTTAAAACTAGTTTTCATCTTTTTTTTTCTTTTCTTTTCTTCTTCTTTTAATACTGATAGAAATGGTAAGAGAGAGTCAGACATGGATTTTTAAGATAGTAAAGACAGTGATTGCTTACTGACCATTGCTGAAACACCTTGGAGTAATTGTTGATGTTCTCTGTGGTCTTTTTTTGTTGTTTACTTAGATGGGTCATAGTATCAAATTTTAAGTCAGTTCCAGTGTAATTTTCTATTTTAGCATTTGTAAGAAAGTACAGAATACTTGAAATTTTTACTTCAGATTTTTAGAATTTATTGTTCTTAGAGTCATATTGATCCCTTTCTTTTAAAAGCAAAACAAAAAGTTTTTTCCTAACAGCAAGAACTAGTAAAAGTATTATGTTAAACCAGGAGTAAATCATAATAGATAGTAGCATTTGCTCATTTTCCCCATATGCTAGCAACATTCTCAAAGAATGTATGAAGAAAGTAATGAATGTACTAAATAATACACTGATACTGTTTATGTCCATTTAAATGTTTCCTGTTGGCTTAAGTAATGGCAGACCATGCACAAAATGGATATCAGAGCAAGTATGGCTATAATAAAATGAAAACATTTTACCAAAGATAAAGAACTGATACCACAATGTCTGCATCTTATCTTTCATTTCAGTGCATAAATTTAGCAAATTGAATGTATTGGAAACCAAGACACTCTCTTGTAATTGTATGCTACCTAGCACCTCTGTGAAATTTTTTACATGCACTTTTATGGGAGATACAAAATGACAGAAATTATTAACAGCTGCTTAATTTGTTGTTGCGAATGGCTGGCCAGAAGGTAAGAAATACACGTTTCACCATGTACTGATGTTGAAGCTCCCAGAAGAATTGGATGTATATTGTACAATTGTCAGATGTTACTATCTAGCATGCAAATTTGGGACATACTGGCTCTTACTGTAGATTTTGGCATTAAGTAAAAAAATCAGTCCATTCATATTATCTACTAAGTAGTGAAAAAAAACTTTAACCTTTTAAAATTAAATTTTTGAAAGTGGGTGTAGAAATATTTTAATTGTTTTTTTTTCTCTTACCTTCTGTCTAATTGCTGTGTACATTCCTTTTATCTCACTCTTCACAACCCTTTCATGATTCGTTTGATTGTATGTTTCATAACTGATACCAAGAAAATACAGACATATGAATAGTGACACAATTCACTAAAGAAAGATCTTGCAGTGCATCTGAAGTACAGCCACTTCATCCAGTTGGTCAGTCTTGTAAATAAATTAAAGGTATATTATTTTCATACAAGAGGAATGTTGTCTGGTGATTGCTTGAGTATGAGCAGGAGGTTTTTTTTTACTATAAAGTCTGTTGCTAAGATGTGAGATAACCTTACCTAGTCAAACAATACATCAATGAAAATACCCTGATTTGCTGCAGACATTGAAAAAGATTTTTCTGTCTTTCAGACTTCTTTTGTTTAAAATAATAAACTTGTCGTTTTGAAAGTGAGTCTGTGATAGGAAGATTGCTAGATACTGAGGTGTTTGGAACATACATAGCCATGCACACACTGACTTCCTGTGGATGAACTTTACTTTCTACCTGCCAGGTCAGTAAACCCTGTTAAGGTGAATATAAATTGTCTCTTATGTGCTTCGTATAGTTTAAATATATCAGCTTGGGTAAGCATTGAGTAGCCCACTTCTAACAGCTTTCTAAAAGAAATGGTGTTACATATTTTTGTGTCTTACCCATTTTCTACAAATTAAAAGCTTACTTAGAAACTGTAAAACGTGTAAAAAAGGAGATCGAGTATGCATCAGTTTATTGCCTGTTAACTGTATTCAACTGATGGAATCAACAACAGGTTTGCAAATGAGAAAAAGCTTTACTTGAAGTCAGCCACTTTGTTATGCTAATGAATTACAACTACTAAAGTGTTTTATGTTGTAGGAAATGCTTGTGACTGATTTTTCTTATTTTCGAAATGAATATAGTTTATTTTTAGATACATTTTTAAAATCTCATTTGTCTCTTTTCAATTATTATTTTATACTGTATTATGTTTTAGCAGTGAGAAAGAGAATTGTGTGCTCAACGCTCAACAAAGGCACACCGGGTCTAATTTCATGCTGGAGGGGGCTAATGTGCATTCTGCAGCCCCAAGAAGCACAGAAAATAATATGCAGGTTTTATTAATAATGTATTTTTATTCAGCTTTTGTTTCACTGATTAAAGGGATGTGAAACAGCTGGGAAGTTCAACATCTTAAGCTTGCCTGTACTGAAGATGGGGCATAAATTGACAAGTGTTCTTACTTGCCATGCACATTTGAGTTGATTGCACTTAAAATCTATGGGAGAACAAGTGTGGCAGGTTCAAGCCTGTGATTTTTCTGAGTAAATCGAACAAACTCCATCACTGTCATTGCCAAAATTTCTTCACTTCCTCGATCTGACTTTCTGATTTTTTCCGTTGTTACTGCAACTCACTTGGCACCAATGCAGTTACGAGTTTTTTCTCAGGAATGTGCTGAAAACTTATTTTGAAATGTGTTTGAAGTTGTTTAAAATGAGTAGCTGAAGTGATGGTTTAGTTCCCTCTCTCAATTCTCTCTTAGGATTGTCTTTGCTAAGAAAGACAGAAAAAGAAAGAAATCCCCATTTGTTTGTCTCCATTCTTTCCGACCTACTTTTTTTGTCTTAGTGAATATCAAGATAGATACATTTCTAGTAGTAACAGTGGTTTCAAAATCCTAGTTTTATCCCCTCCATTATAAAAGAAATTCATCTAAACTTCTCACAGGTAGTGATAGTTTTTATTTCTTACAGAGTACATAATACTAATCATTTGTCACAGCTCATATAAATCTCGTTGTGAGAGGTTATCTCTCCTGCATCAGAGTGTTGGCTGAAGGAGCTGCCCTGGGTTGGCCAGCCCCCGTGCTGGAAGCAGATGACTCCTAACAAAATCAAAACTCCATCGTATTCACATTTTCCTCATACCTCATCTCATTGTCAGGAGATTAGCCCTTTCACTGTATTATTTTTATCCAGCATGTTCCTTTTAATTTTTGTAATTTTCTAGATATCATCTTTTCTAGTTAGTGGCCATTAAAGCCTGTGACATGAGCAGACCACCTGCTTACTTCATTTCCTGGTCTGTTCCCACTGAGCATTTTTCTTTCATTAATGATTTGGAAAGAAGAACTTTGATTCTCACAGGAAGGGAAGAACTGTAATAGAAGGGAAATAAAGCTGTTCTGGAGAATATGAGATGTTCTTTTCCCACTTCTCCCCTTTTTCCCCCCTGCCAAATACAAACATTAATCAACTAATTTGTTCTTTTTTTTTACTAGGTTTTCCTTATTTTCTTTTTTAAAAAATCAGCATGACTTCGCAGTCAAAAAATGGGCAAAATCACCATGTATCAAATCACTCTAAAATTTGTGTTAGTAGATGGACACAAAACAAATTGTGATTGCTGAAGACTGGAGAAAGATCAGCTAATTAATATCTACACACACAGACACAAATATCAAGTAATTATTCCCAATTTCCTTCACAAATTTCATTATGGCAAAGCAACTGTTTGTCATTGTTTCCAGAGGCATTTTGTAGTGTTGCGTGTTAGTGCTCACTTATGTCTGGAAGACATAATCCTCCTTTCATCGTTACACTTTCAGGAATGTACCACTTAGGTTAGCTGATAAGGTAGTGTGTTAGCAAGGTCTACAAATGTTTCCTGTGAAAACAAAATCCTGAGGTACCTGTCAGCAGTAGGAATGAGTCACTCAGTACGATCACATACTACATTTGAGATTTGATCCCTAGTATAAAACCTAGGAGTTTGGTTTTATGTCATGTAATGCTGTCCCTTGTCTCCCTTGGTCCCTCCTTGTTCCAAGAATTAAAAGAACACAGGGGTTTCCTTGAAGTGCTTGTCTATATGTGTGTTGAATACTCAAGTGCTGGAAACTGAAGAATTTTTTAGCTTCAGCAGTACTCAGATGTGCATGGGTCCCACACACCCCCCTTTTGCATTCCTTTCCCAGTGCGTGCCATCACAGAATGACCACTGCAGTTGGCCTGCACAGGCTGTTGACACTGTAATTTGGTAGGTGCTGAAGGTAGACTGTCCTGTTGACATGCCATTACAGGAAAAAAACAAAACAAAACCCCCAAACAACCCAAGAAGCAAAAAAATACCCCAAAAAGAAAACCCAGAAACACTTTGGTGTTTTCCTGTTCTATGGAAAAAAGAATTGCCTATTATTTTGAGCAGTCTGATGGGTCAGAGTATAACCCCCCTCTCTCTGTGTTTATCTGTAGGCAGCAGAACTCAGAACCTCTTCAGGAGTGTCGGTATGTGCCTGCTTTAGCTGACCACGCTGGCTCTTCTGGCAGACCCGAGTCCAGCTCCTGTGTGAGGATTTCCTCGCTGTTCCTTCACAAGATCTTCCCGCGCCCTGCTCAGTAACGCAGGCTGGCCCACATGCAGCAGATGCTGCAGCGAATAACATGCTCCTGCAGCAGGTGAAACATGCAAAGCTGTCGGATAATGCTGTGTGCTACGCAGGGACAACTGGGTCCGGTACCCGCAGCCTGACGGTACCTGCCTCTTACAGGAGCAGACAGATTCCTGGATCAGGTCCTCCCTCTGTGCGAGGGCAGGGATGCTGGCCATTCTGGGCTCCATGCCTAGCGTAGGGTTGGATTTGTCTGGTTAATGCAGAGATGGCTGGGACAGCACAGTCATCTGGGCAGCCTCCAGTGAACTTGTCAGTCACTTCTCAAGCCATCCAAAACTCCCTTTATGATCTCTCAGCAGTGTCCCTGCAAGGAAGCACTCTCATACAGTTCCTTCTCTGTGCAGACTAGGAATAGCAGGTGCCCTGGAGCAGGAAATTCATTACAGCAGTGACAGAAGGCAGAAGTGGCAATCACTTACCCAATTCACTGTCCGTACCTTGAGCCCTCAGCAGGAGGAAAAGCATTTGTGTGTCTCCCGCCACTCAGTACTTGGTGGCACTAGATATTGGGTAGTTGACTAGTGGCAGATTCTCTGAGTTGGGAAGATCATCAGAACTTCTGTTTAACCACTTCTTACAACTTTGCCATGTCATCCGACCAGACACTTGACCATGTTATCAGATGGACTCCATGATCTTAAATTCATGGCTGATGAAGGGGAGCTGCACAGCTGATTCCCAGACAAGTTTATGTATGCTTTATGTGCACACAGTCAATGTCAGCCTACCTTGTCTAAAAGCCCCCTGAAGGTCTAGCAAAGATGTGACTATGATATGCCTGTTCCTACACCTCCCAGCTGGCTCTGCTCACTTGGCACTCAGGTCAGTCATTAACCAAACATTGCCTTTCTTTAGCTCACAGTCCAAATGTTTAAAGGCTGCAGAAAGGAGCGCAACCTGCTCAACAATGCTGGGCCCCAATAAAAGGGTCTGATCAATAGAGAATCTTATCCAGTACAGATCAATGTAGCCAAGTGGAACAGCTACTCACCTTCCTGCTATCATAGTTTTCCTCTGAGATCACCCTGCCTGTGACTGAAGCTTTTTTTTTCTGAAGCCAACAGGCACAGTTCTCTCTTCAGACATTTCAATCCTGAATCCACAGAGGCTGCTCTCACCGATCACAAGACTCCTTAGGAAGTCTGCCTTTCTTTTTCTTTACTTTGCTGATACCACTAGTGGATCAACACTTAAAAACTGATGAAAGCCTGTTTCTACCTTCATCTGTCAGTGGAGACCTGGTTTTGGTGGCAGTCTTAGAATCACCGAGTGATTTGGGTTGGAAGGGACCTTTAAAGGTCATCTAGTCTACCTCCCCCCTGCCATGGGCAGGGACATCTTTTGCTAGACCAGGTTGCCCAAACCCCATGCAACCTGACCTTGAACGCTTCCAGTGATGGGGCGTCCACAACTTCTCTGGGTAATCTGTTCTCACCACCTTCATCATAGAAAATGTCTTCCTTACATCCAGTCTAAATATACCCTCTTTCAGTTTAAAACAATTGCCCCTTGTTCGGTCACTACAGGTCCTGGTAAAGTCTGTCTTTGTCATCAACAGGAAAGGGCTAGGTCTTGATTGCAAGCTTTTGTCTACTTTACTTCCCAATAGGCTTTTCCAGAAGTTAAAATCTAAGGTTTTGGCCTAATATTGTATTTATATTCCTTCCTTGGCCTAATATTGTATTTATATTCCATCCAACTCAATAAATTACCCTGTCAGTGCCCTTTCTTATGTCAATGGCTTTCAGGGATGCGACTTCCCTGCCCATCTTGGATGCCAGGCAGGTGTTGGCTTTTTTTGTTGCTCTTGTTTTTATCCTACACAGAAGAGACCCTTTCAGAAAGTTACTCTCTTGACGTCTGTACCTGAGCTATCCCCAAGCCCCAAAGCACCCCTGAGTGGGGTCCTATTCTGGCCCTGTAAGCTCTGGTGTGTAAACTACTACTGCTGGCGGTGACAAGCATTGTGATCGTACATACTGATCAGTACTTGACAGGTAACGACTGGTTGCTGACCAGCAACTGGAGCTCACTGACATACTACTCATAACACATCTTTCTACTTGTTTCTCTCAGCATCCCTGGAGATTATGGGAGCCACTTAGAATAGCAATGGTAAGTGGAATTGGGGAACAGAGGATGCATCTCATCTGTTTATTTCCATAGCACTTGGTGCAAGCTCCAACAAATACAGCAAAGACAGCAGTGACATGCCCACAATGAAAGTACAGCCTGCCACGTTCCTCTGCATGCTTGCAATGCTGAATCCCTTAACTTCTGCAGTTAATCACCAAAATCCTGCAGGAAAGCTTTCCAGGATCATACCATCATAAGAAAAACATTTTAAAAGGTCATTATGCTTCTAAAACATTAACTAGGCACGTATCTGCATCTTTAAACATCTATACAGACATTAAAAACAAGCCCAAAACAGCACGGATTTGTAGCTATTCCTTAAGAAAGCTAGAACTCATTTTAAATCCTGCGCTTGGGAGACACTGCTTCTGAGGCTGTGGACAGCAGCAGGTACAGCCAGTGCTTAAACACAGTCATCCAGTAGCTGTTGGGAGTTAACCCCAACAGTTCCCACACACTCCTAACCAGGGGGAGCACCATTGCTTCCTCTCACCTCAGAGATATTTTATGCAGTAAAAATCCAGTCATTACCTTACCAGATCATTTATGTGTACCTGATAGTCTTATACTTAACCAGAGCACTAGGCTTGCTTTGTGAGCAACAATGTCTTGCCTGCCCATTTAGATTTCAGGAACATCAAAGAAAAAAAGTGTCCTGGAGTAAGCTCCTGCTGCCTGGTCTGGGCTATCTTCTTCCCTCTGGGCTCTTCAAACTAGGTAGGAAGCAGACAGTGGACTGGATGAACAGTAGCTACCTGTTGCTACTAGCCAGCTTTCCTGCAAACACATGCCTGCACATGACTGTCTAAACATATATAAACAGAATAAAAATTCTGTTTGCACCACAGTTCATCCAAGAAGTTGCTTGTGTTGGGAGAAGCGTATGTTCAACGTTACAAGTGCAAATGGTTACTCCTGAGATGTCTGTCCAAGGTGACAGTATTTTCCTGTAGTAATACAGACATCAGCTTTTTATCACAGTATGGTTTGACCTTTGCTCAGATCTTTACACCACATAAGTATTAAATACTCTCTTGAATGCCACACTGAAATAAATGTGACAAACAGAGCTTTTATTTTCCTCTAAACAGTTACTTAAACAATAAAAATCAGCATCTCCTCACTGATCTGCCTTCTTCATGAGAGCAGAGTATCTCTGCTATGATTCATTCTCTGTCACCATGCAGGTTCCTGCTTAGAAATACACAGCTGCAGTCAGTATCCTTCTGTAGTCTTGGTATAGCAGCAGTGTGTATAAGCACAGAGTTGGTATTGTTAACTGAGATCAAACCAATAATGAAAAAAAGGAAGCAATTTTACCCAGTTGGGGTTTTTATCCGTATTATGCCTATTTCAATTATCTAGAGATAGCAGTTCTGCTTGTTGTGATGGCAGCTTTAGTGTAACCTTTCTGATTAACAAAATTAGACTGCAATTAAACAGTGATCAAATCACTCTTTATTGGTTCATTATTTATAACATCTGTAAGGAAAATGCCTGGAAATGTAAGGGTTGGATCTTTTATCCCACCATACCATGATACAAAACTAACAGCAAAAACTGACAGGCTTATTGCATGAATATTGATGTACGCAGCAGAGGGACAGAACATTCTGACACAAGCCCTTAAAAAAGGGTACTGTAATTTTGTTTAACCAAAATTAATATTTAACAACAAATACATTTTTCTGCAAAAATCTTATGCTGCCACATGCAACCCCGTTACTTAAGTACATCCTGTTTGGGCACTTTTAAGTTTTTCCAACGCCTCAAAATTACTTTGTATTTTTCACTTTCAGTTTTGTTAGATACTTTTTTTAAGACTACCCGCCTAACTACAGCAGTTCCTGTTTCTTTATCTTCACCTACTATGAGATCCAACGTGTCACCAACTTTCACCTGGAAACAGAAAGAGAAGATAAGTGATTACAAAAATTCCCTGGGGAAAACAAACCCTTGCAGTCTACGTCCAATTTTAATTGTGTTCCTTTCTCTCCATGTAATGTTCTTGTCTCACAGGAGAGGAGGAAGGCAGGCAATACTAGACCCATTATAGATCCTCCAGCTATGAACTTCTAAGAAACCCCTGGCAATAAAAAATTAAATGTCCCACAACCTTCTCTGCTAAGAGCTTTACCCTTCCTGTTCTACAACTGACACCTAACTCTGTGAAAAACATGTAATGTACTATGGTTTTTTCCTGAAGGGCATTTCCTGCCAATCTTTTTCTATCTACACAGACACAAAACAGCAAAATGCAAAGTTCTCCCTCCTTCCATTAAAACAGTTTAAAGTGCTTTAAAAACCAGAGTGCTGATCAACTGCTTGTGTTCCTTTTGAAAGTCACAAAAGCAGTACTGCCTCTCAAAAACTAGCCTCAACTTTAGGGGATCAGGAATTAAAACTTCTTGTCTTATTGCCCTTTGATGACAGTAACCACCACCTAGGATCACCCTCACAGAAAGAGTGGCTAGAAATACGTCTGTCACCATTCCAGTGAGCTCTGTTGTGAGAGAGTATGGCCTGCAACCCTTCTGGGTCTTCTCTGAACTGTGTTCCTGTGTGCTCTGTTGCAGGTACAATACCCTTTCCTGGGCTATCCCAGTTTCAGTACCTTTCTATCATCAAACTTTCTCCTTTAATCATGTGCCTGCTCCACCAGTATCTCAGATTTAATCATTCCTACTCCATCAACTTCACATCTATCATCACTTCCTTCAGCAACTTAGAAAGTTCTGTCCTTGCTGCCATCTGCCTTCTCCGGACTTTCAGCCCTAGATTTTTACTCTCTAATACCCCAAGTCTCCTGTCTGCCTTAAGGAATAATGTCTTACCCAGGGAATCACAGACACACACACAAAGCTGGAAGTGGTGTTAGCAATGCTATTCATTCACCTTTGCAGAGCAACTTAGAGGGAGAAGAGGTCATGCCTTAGTTATTTTCTTGTACTGTATTAAAAGATTTAAATTTTAAAAAGTCTTACAGTTCTACTTTTCTTCCATAGTTTTTCTCCATTCAGCCTGAGTTCATTATTGTAGAATGCATCTTCTACTTTACTGAAGAAAAACAAGGTTTTATTGCATTTACAGTGTGCAGCAGACCAAATGCAATTGTTTCTTTGCAGATACACAAGACCATCACTCATGTGCAAGGCACATTTCCACAACTCTAATTTGCGCATAAAGGCTACCTTTATTTAAGGTCGGGACAGACTTGAACTGGAAGTAAAGAAAAAGTCTTTCACAGATATTAAATGAAATTATAGAGTACAGTTGTTCTGTGCCACAGGTGCAAGCAATAATCTGTTTCTAACAACCTGTCTCCTGAATACCCAATGAATAATGTCCCCTTTCCTGCACCAGACAGTTTAATATTTTTTAAGTGATCAAGTTACATTAATAATTGTGCTCTAACAACATTGCAATATAAGGCTTCTGTAGGTTGCATTAGATCAAACACTGTGATATACAGACTGCACATTTACTGGTTGATGTAGTATGTGAAGTTTATACTTAACGTCACCTACTTCTACAGCCAGTAAGTAGTGTATTATTTTACTCCCTCAATCTCTTAAATATTTTTGTATTACTTAGTACAGTATTTTGCATTTTATTCATTTTAAATAAATAGTAATTAATATAAAATGCCTCCTCTGCAATCTTACAAATACTGCAGACAGTGAAAAGCAGAAAACAGGCTGTTTCAAGGCAGGTAAGGTGAAACAAGAACACCCATACATCCAAAATGTATTTTAGCCAGTCAAACCAGCTACACCAATAAAAAAAAATACTGAGTTATTGCAGCAATAAAAGGATATCATAACTCAAATTCTAGATACATGACATCTTTCTCATCAGCAGGTTTTTTTCTTCCATACTTACTTTCTTGCAACATCTAGACCAGCTTTCATGATCACATCATAACGAAGAGACTGCACTACTTTTTCAAGATCCTTGTAATCTTTTACTATGTTGGGGTCATTTTCAAATTCATCTTCCAAATCACTTTCCTCTTCATCTTCATCCTCTTCTTCCTCTTCTTCTTGTATGGTTTGTCTGCTCCTTTTCGAGCTTTTGTTACTTTTGTTCCGCAGTGAAAGTACTGAGATACACTCTGGAGAAAGTCTTAGTGCACAGAGGTTTACTGGGGAAAAGCTGAAACATCTTCTGTAGTTTACTGTGCTTGCTTCACAGCTACAGAATATGCTTCTCCTCCAAGAGGGATACAGTTTATTAGAAGGGACTTTCTCCCACAGTCCAAACCAGACATGTAGTTTTCTAAATGCAGTGATGGGGAGCCTGAAGCCGGTCATAGCATACCCTAAAATAAAGCATTCATATGTAAAAATGTGCAACTGCTTTGATTATTGGAAGGATTTCTTCAGGTACGGCATAATAGTTACTACAAAAAGATGTATGATCTAGTTCCCGATAGAGCAATGCATCATCTATAAGCACAGGCTATACCAGCTTTATGATCTGCCTTTCTGTCCACCATTCCAAAGAGCTAAAACACCAGATGAAGAACGAACACTAAACCCCCCAGTGGAATACTCCCTTCATAATTCCTTTTCTGCTGTTCAGTATTAACTGTCCGAACATATTTGTGGCATTTCCCCCCTACATCTGAAATTTACAAAAGACACAGAAACCCAGTTAACTGTGTAATAAAAAGCATTTATCATGACTTATTCTCAATAAAGGAACTTGCTCAATACTCCAAGCAAGTAAACCCAGAAGAGTTGAAAGCTGCTTTAGTCTCTGCTTAGACCACAGCACTCCTGCACGGCAGAATGCTGCACAGCGTACCCCCCATTTCTCCAAATGGCAAAGAGCATCACGGTAGAGTTCATGAGAAATAATCCTGCAACAGGACTGACACCAGCAATGACAGTCCCATGTGCAAGCCCCCCAGGACTGCTGAGCTGGGACAAGCAGATGGCAACACCCAAAAAACCCCAGATGTCTTTCTACACTCTTAGATATTGATTTACAGTCATTCCTAGCTAGGTGGAGCACTTTTTCTTACAGCCTTACATGTGTGGAAGGAAACATGTGTCTGTTCATGCCACTGGAGTTTGTCTGCCCAAATCCGAATTAGGTTTTTTTATAGCTGGGAAAATCTCTGATCAATGAGGGCAATTACTGGCCAAATAGAAACAACCACAACTCCCTTGGCTTTTAAAATTTTATTTAAATATGTGAACTTAAAATACATGACATACAGTTTAAAAGTTAGGATGGTGCAGTCCTCACACAAGACTTACACCTCTCTTCAGTTTGGGGACAAATTCCTACAACAGTTCCTTGACCGTGTGAACTGTTATTGCCTGTTTTCAGCGCCAGATCTTTGTTCCCCGTTGTCCAGCGGGTGCCACCGGCCGCGCAGGCAGCCCCTGCCGGGGAGGCCCCGAGCGCGCCCCGCAGACCACGGGCGGCCCCCTCCCCGCACGGACCTTAACGGCTGACAGCGCTGCACACCCCCGACCCCTCGGGGGCACGCCCTACCCACCCCAGCTTCCGCGGCGTGCGAGGGGGGCCCGCAGACCCCCGCCCCGGGACGGGCCCTCACACGCCGTCAGAGCCCCCGGTGGCGGGCCCGGCAGAGGCGCAGGGCCCGGGGAGCTCCGGCTTCCTCGGCCCCTGCCTCCGCGCAGGCCTGGGAGACGCCCCCCGCCGCCGCCGAGAGCGGCCTCTCCGTTCCCCGCGGTTCCCGCGGCTCCTTCGGCCCCGCGACCTTGGAGCCGGGGCGGGCCCGCCGCATCCCCCGGGCCCGCCCCTGCCCCCCCGC
>VZTO01018770.1:0-15329 GCA_013400615.1 Syrrhaptes paradoxus | reverse complement strand
ATTTTCCTTGCTTGAGGAACTTCATCATTGATAAACTTAATTTCTCTTTGAAGCTATATAGAAAAAGGTACAAACTGGGCTTTTATTCCATTTTTATAGAGCTCTTTCTTGTCAATCTTCCAGAATTTGTCTTTCAGTCAGTCTTCTATTGTGAGAAATTCAGCGGGTAGCAGTCCATGTTACAGCAGAAATTTAAATTATATTTACTTTAAATAAAGCCAAATAAAGTGTTTTCTGGTTTCAGGTGACAGAATTTTGGGAATAATTCTGTAACTCTGTTCTTTACATCTAATATTCTAAACAATGAATTGATTTCCATATCCATGGGTGGTATTGACTACACAGAGTCAAAAACTTGCTGTAAGTAGAGGTGGCTTTGGGTTGCTCTCCAAAATCTAAATCCTAAATTTGTATAACATTGTAGAATTAGTTTTTATTTCTGGTATATAAATGTATTATTCTTCCCTGTGCAATCTGTGCTTCTGAAAGTAGATCTGTAATCTGCAGTGAACATAATTACATTGATGGGACTCCATACAGGAATCGCACTGCCTGAATACAATGCCAATGTAGAACTGAGAATTTTTTCATTCTTTTTACTCAACAGAAAATAAGTATATTTTGCTAATGTTTTACAATATTTATGGGAATTAAAAGATCTAATTTTTGTCATAATCCTTGTTTTGCTTATTGCTTTTCTTATGGATAAAATATTCTAGCCTGTTATACAAAGCTATGTTGAAAACTGAGATAATTTATATCCGTTCATATGTCAGGATTATGTACGTGAGTTTTAGATAGTCACACTGTGTATAACTTTGATATGAAAATAAAACTTATATCAAACAGTTTTCCAATACAAACTGTTTTATAGTACTAATAAAATTGTATTTTTCCTAAAAGAAGCCTTCTATTGTGCTCAGATTTAGTGCAATGGCATTATTTCTAGCATGAAGAAATCAGAGATGGAGCAAAATATAAATACAGGTTACAAATATAACAATATATGCATCAATTGTACACATACATTTTAAACAATAAATGTCTTTTTTTCTGTACAACTGTCACTTTTAAAATATATTACATTTATACATTCTTCCTGTTCATCAAGTGAAACTTCCTTGCTGGTTTTTTCCTTCAACAGATATTTCTGTATCAGTAGCTAAAACACTCATTCCTCCAGAAAACAGTAAGAGAATGTTAGGGATTGGCAGAGATGCATTTTCTTTATGGTTCACTCACCACAGTTTAACTGTGCTAGCATGTCATAGGCTTTTCCAAACAAAATAGGAAGAATAGACTCTCTCAATGGGTAGGTGACTGGAGAGGTCCTGGGGTATGGTGCCAAACCTTTTACCCTATGTGGCATAAAGGGAAAAAAAAAAGGTTACTAACTGGAACACACTGGTCCCCCTTTGCAAACATTGTGTGGTTTGTACCACTTCAGCAGTCCTTCTTCCCACTGAAATTAATCCCATGACTGGTTCTGCAAGTCAGAACCAACAAACTCTGGTAGAGCTGGGCAAGGGAATTACCCAGTGGCTTGCTTGCACTTGGTTAAGCTCTTCATATTCTCAAACATGTCCAAATGTCAGCTCTCATTTCAGTGAGAAAACTACATCTATGCCATACTCAACAGCAAGTTATATGCAAGAACAAAGTAAAAGTAATTAGAAGTAAAATTTCAAATAAAGGAAGTCTTTTTAATATAACACTTTAAATGCATTTTCCTATATAATATCACAACAGCAAATAATAAAATATAGACTGAAAGCTTATAACTTAGGCACTATTAGAGATTGGAAGCTGCAAATGTTACATGTTAATTCAGAATAAGAATCAGGGAAGTGAGAATTACAAGTTCAGCTGAAGAACATTTTTTAAAAATGCACTTTAAAAAAACAAGATATAAAGACCTACCAAGTTTCAATTTATCCATTAAATAATCACTGCATGGAAAGAAAGACAAGTTTAGCAACAGGAACTACCACTTTAAACTTATTATTTACCCCACCTATGCAGTTCCCACAAAAGCTGCCACTGAAACTTCTCCCAATGCATGCCAGAGATTTCTACATTGTGAATTCTAAGGAATTTGACTGCAAGGTTTTCAAAGAAACCAACAGGATCATCAGTTTTATACAATGATTACTTTTTTGCTCGCTGATATTCATTTATTCTTCTAAGGAAATGAAAGCAGTAAAAGACATCTGGAGTTACACTGAACCAATGGAGTTTTACTTTTCTCATGCTTGTGAATGCAGATTCCAATTAAAAAGTGAGGATGGTTAGATCTTATTTTCATTTTCCCCTCTAATTTATGAAATATAATAAGATAGAGTACTAAAATAAGGATGAAGAGAGAAGGATAGAGTTTGCAAGACATCTAAATATATATCTAAATATAACCAAGATAGTTTATGTCAATGAGCTCTGCAAAAGGAGAAGCATGTGTACATGCAACTTTCTGAGTCAGGGAGTTGGTTTGCAGAGCTCCCTTACACGTTGTATCCTTTATTGTTCATATTTCAAAGGCCTTTTTTTTCAAGATTCTAAACAAATAAATTAAAAGTTAAATTATTATACCAGTTGTAGAAATGGAGAAATTGAAGTATTGAAGCCAACTGATTCTGTCAAGTCAATGTTTACTGTTAGAAATAGGATCAGATTTCATGTCATCACTCCAAATCTTGCATCCAGTCTTCCAGCACTGACTGCCTACCATAATGTGACACATGTTCATGTGTTTGCTTTTAAGTGATTAATACCCAGGGAAGAGCAATTTCCTGAATATCAGGCAAATGACTAAAAATTTCTTAAGGATAACTCAGATATTGAACATAAAAGACCTAACATTTCATGTTACAATTCTCATCTTTACTGTTTCTCAGGCATGCTCTGATTCATCTCAGTGGAATACTTCAGGTACTATAGTTTAACTTTACCTTTCTATCATGACACCAACGATTTGCTCAAACAGCAATTTCCCTACATGCTGAGTATTGCTAGCTCTTAAATCAAATGTATACTGTCTGCTCTCTGTCTCAATTATTAGTTTTCTGAAGATAAGAAAATCCCATTTTTACCCCTGGAGAGCCAGGCTGCTTAGGTCACAAGATCCTCTTGGCTTAATCCTTGAGTACGAATCATGAACTTTCCCTAAGAAGTACTGGCATTCTTCAAATGATCAAGCTAGCTTACTAAGGCTTCCAGAGCTTTCCCCATTAATTGTCACCATGTTTAAAGTATCAAAAGCAGTAGCTGATTAAGAATTATTAAGACTATAAGTTGTTTATTCTTGCTTTTATTTCTCACTCTTATGTGGGTTCATATTGTAAACAGCAATAATACAACTCACTTCAAAGAAAACAAAATATGAAAAAGATGGCAAAAAAAGATAAATCAGACTGAAAAATATCTATGTGAAAATTTGGAAACAAATTCAGTTGCTTTTTACACTACACAGCTCAAAAGTAAGCTATCAATGCCCGCAACTCCAGTAGAGAAAAAGCTTTTTTCTCACATTAAGATCAGAAAATTGTGAAATAACCAGACTAATGGTAAGCCTCTACTTTGCAAATGACTTATAACCCCTGCAAAAGAATCATACACTCTACTGAGAAGTCATAGTAAATGCCATGTGGTTAAATAATTGTTCTGCTAATAAATAAATAAAATTAGGAACCAAAAAGAAAAAAGAAACTATTTCTTTAACTACTTTCTTCAGAGTACTGAAAATTGCTGAGATAAGACTGGATTCCACTAAGTACTTGAAATGTGGGAGCATGAAGATCCTGGGCACTTCAGGAAAGATTTTATATTCATGTACCAAATTTAGATACCAAATCTGGCAAAAGTAGAACAAATACAAACCTGTTCAGTTCAGCTGCCAAGAATATTTCTGTATCTTTTACCAGGATTAGCACATCTAAATAAAGATTGGGTAAGTTCCTCAAACAGTGTTTTAAGTGTGGCATATCATGAAAGGATAAAAGTATCTTTAATATTTGGAAAAAATAAGGAGGTTTGCACTTAGCTGGCAGCTAATTAAACAATGGGTATATATGGGGCCATTACATATATGTGAATAACAGGACACAAGTCATTCAAAATCACTTGGGAACTTTTATGAAGACAAATATTTTTACAATAGCAGTGATTAAGCCTGAAAATAAAAGCAGAAAGCCCTGAAAGGAAATCAGAAGTGAGTCAAAATCACTAGTGGTTACTCTCATATTTATCATCAGAAGTGAGTCAAAATCACCAGGCGTTACTCTCATATTTCTCATTATATAAACTGTCATATAGGAGTGCAGTCAAGAGGAAAAGCAGAAACAAGATGAAAATAGCAAATCCAAGACACACCTTTGTTATTTCCAAAGCTGACAAATTTGCAAATATTACTAAAGTATTATTAAATAGAAAATGCTTCTTTGAGGATTCAGAATGAATTCTCAAGAAAGAATTAAAACTAGTGAAGGAACATTCTCGTTCATGTTTCTCAGAAATATAAAAATCCTTTGAAATAAAATTTTTATACTGTACACAAAAATATCTTAAAGATTCAGTACAGCCCTTTTTTGAGACATGATTTAGTGACATACTTGAGCAAGTGGGTAGTTGAACCTGAGTGTTGATTCCAAGGACTTGCATAATTACCACCCAAGTACAGGAAACGACTTTAAGTATTATCAATCTGATTCAGTAAACTATATGAAGACACATGGTACTGAGCACTGAATTTAATATTTGCTATGTACTTTATCAGATGAACAGAAGCCTTCTCCAGAATGAAGGTGTCTCTGCAGAAAGAGTAAAACAGTCTCTAGTTCTAGGAACTATTTTTCTAACTGAGTACAGAATACAAAAGCTGTGCAGAAGATCTAGCATGGATGGGTAGAGAGCTATGTCATCCCTGTCTTAAGAAAAAAGGTTTCATACAGGAGTAGGCTTACTCAAACATTATTTATTAGAGGTAAGCCTCTTAAGTGGGAGATACACTTCTGGAAAAAAAAACCAACCCTGTAATGTATTATTTCCAGACTTGGTGAAAAACACTGCAAAGTCTTATGAACACTTCATAACATCATGCAAAACTTAAACTAAAATTTTAGGTGACTGCTGTGATGAGTATTTAGAAGAGAAGTTTAAAGTTTTCCAGAAGCTGTGCTACTCGATTGTTAACTCTTTTTGTGCTGTTCCTCATTGCCTCTGAAAATATTTTAATTTGCTTTGGTTTTATGGAAGTGTACAGATGTGCAGAAAGCCTGTTTAACAATTCATATACGAAAACCCCAAACAAACTCTAAAGCCCTGCATTCACAAAACACAACATAACATCTTAACCTAACAAAGACCTCAAAATAGGAATTTAAATATTTTACTGCAGCACTGGGACAAAAATAGAACCTAAGACAAAAAACTTTGAAGAAGTTATCTTATCTGGGTACGCCTTCCAATCATACACCAGTGACATGAATTAGTAATGGGAGCCATATTCAATTACTGTTGTACAATGGCATAAGGAAGTGGAAAGGATGACAGAAAATAAACTATTTCAGGTTGTTTTTTTCTTTTGGATGAAATGAGCTTGCATAGAACACTGTATGTATAGAAAACTAGCAATCTGAACTGTAAAATTTGGAAAATTACGCTCTTCTGTCAAGTGTAGATACATACACAGGGCTTACATCTTTCTCTTCAGTCAGCAGTTAATTCTGTTGTTTGTTTTGTTAAGTCTCTCAAAGGGCAAGGGAAGGAGAACAATATATTTTCTCTGAAAAATACTGCTCTTAATATATCATACCTACTTCCAAGTATTAAATTCAACTCAGTATATGCAGTGATCAATAGAAATGAACTTTGTGGGGCAGGCAGTAAGTCAGTAAGGCAACAGCAATGAAACACTAACATAAGTCACAAGTACTGTTGGCAGCTGTTCTCGGTCTTTCTACCCTAAGGGTTTTCTCTTGCCTGATGTACTAGCAGTTTTGCATTGTATACCTCACTGATTTTTTTTTCTTATGCATGTAATACATTTTAACATATAAGTTCAGCAATGGCAATTATGTAAGTTTAACATTCAACGTTTATCCTTTTAAACTGTTTCGCTTCCTTCTAAAGCTGTTCATGATCTTCATTTAGCTGCATGATTTATTATTGGATAAAGCATAGGTATATGAAGAATTCTTACCATATCCCATCACTATTTACAAATTTAAAAAGCAACTGAGTTAATTCTTTCTTCATAACAAAGAATGCAACATGCTATTTTAATGTGCCACTAGGAAAAAAAACTGATAAAGAGGAAATGAAGCAGGGGAATAGAAAAACAAAATAAGAAATGAAGTCCAAGTTTCTAATGCAGCAACGTAATGCCAAGAAACTGCTCCAGAGAAACTGATTAACTGCCAGCTTTTCTACCTGTTGCCAAGAAAACATTGCTGTGTTCACTGATCCTGTAATTAAACTGTATGTTCTGAAACAACTTCTGAACTGTGCCATCTTCTGTAAAGGGGCGGGAGCTTCATTCCTATAATACACCAATAGAAAGATGGTTCTTCTTTAAAAAAAGTAGGTAGAAGGGCAAGCTTGGTTTAATCATATACATACATTCTTTACAGAAAAAAAATAGCATTTGGAAAGAGACTTGTTGCCTACCAACCCTTGGTGGGAAGCATAGAACTATAATTTGCATTGTTCAAAATACTAATGTGCAGGGCAAAAAGTCTTAATTGCTATTCTTTAATGTCCAGGAGCCTTGCTGACTCCTGTTGTTTTATCAAAATTTAGAGAGTTCTTAATTCTCATGTTTTGTAGTATGTTCTTTCTAGGGCTTTTAATATTTAAGTGATTACAATTACCCTTGCTAGTCAAGATATTTGTATACAAGTATGTCAATAAAACACCAGATCACAGATCACACAAGTATAAGTCTCCTCCCACATTTTATCTTGTTCAACCCAATCTTGTTTAAGATTTTAGAAAGGCTGACTGTACTCTCTTCACCTCCACTATAGTTCTCTGGTATCTTCTTGTAAAGGTTTATTTTACTTCAGACTTCTTTTCTTCATTCCTCATGCTTTTACATTTGATGGTTAATGAAACATTAGCATTACTTATTTGAATCATTCTTTGCTATGTGACTGGATGTGCCAGACAGGACAGCAGCCCTCTCAGGCCTTATTGTATTAAGAAAGGTCTGGATCACCTGATACAAGTGTAAGAAAGCTCTTTCTTCCAAGACGGTTCCCAATATTCAGCAGAGGAAGTTTGGAATCCCACTGGAGGACACCTGAGTTTCCCATTTACTCAGTAACTCCCTTACTGTGTGCATCCTAAGTACATTCCTACCAAACCATCCACACTAAAAACATCCCTGTAAAGTCTTACTACTTCTGTGAACTCCATTCAGCTCATCCTTAGGTTCCAAGTCCACCAAATCAATGTAGACCAACATCCTTTAAAAGGTTCTTCATATCACTACACATTTTGCCATGCTTGAGTTGACCTGTGCTGCTTAAACCCTCTTGCTGTAGACTTTAAGGTCACTTCAGTGAACTTTCTTTTTAAAGATTCACTGTTTAAGGAACTAAGACCTACTAAGAGCTGTTACTGTAAGTAACACCAGTTTTAGTGCAATTTTTGTAGTACAAGCAGGAATTTAATATGTTTCTGTATCTAAATTATAAAAAACTTTTTTTGGAGTAGTCATTAGTTTATTCAATTGTTATCTTATTACCTATAATTAAGAAATGAAACATTTGATTTAGTATGAAGTCCAGAAAATAGCAATAAAAATGACTGCTTGCAAACTAAACTCATTCTCTAATTGTTTTGCTGTAATTTACTAAAATTATCTCTTATATGCCACCACTTAGACTATTACTACAAAGAAACATGGAGAAAAAATAAACAGATTCCAGAGTATAATATTAATGACCATCAAGCTCCACTATTTCCAGTTTTACTCCCCAGGAAAACAGAAATTAACTATTGAAAAAATATAATGTAATTCAGAGTGCAATGCAAAATTAAGACAGCGATATACAATGTAAGAAAGAGTTCTAGAAAATAAACATAGCTTCAGAGACAATAATAATACCAGGGAGTATAGTGAGAGAACAAGGGGTAACAGGTATAAGCTAAAAGAGGGTAAATTTAGACTAGACATTAGGAAGAAATTTTTCACTATAAGGGTGGTGAGGCAGTGGAACAGGTTGCCCAGAGAAGCTGTGGATGCCCCATCCCTGGAGGGGTTCAAGGCCAGGCTGGATGAGGCTTTGAGCAACCTGGGCTAGCGGGAGGTGTCCCTGCCCATGGCAGGGGGTTGGAACTTGATGATATTTAAGGTCCTTTCCAACCCAAACAATTTTATGATTCTATGATTATCTCAGCAGTAACTGAAGACAAAAAATTACAGATAGTCCCCAAAGTTGTCAAGTCATCTCCCACATGTGCTAGCTGGGATACATTTTGAGCTGGTCTGTTCATTGTATATGAACAAGCCTCTCTTCAGGTCAATGAAGAAAAATCTACTCTGTTAAGCACCACACTTCCAATCGTACCCCAAATTGATCTTGTGGACTAAGGGTCTCTCTGATGGAGACCTAACCAAACACCGTTTTTCACTCATGTGCTGACCAGAGGTTTATCTGATAGCACAGAATAGCCAAAGCTGAGAATATTCAGCTCATGATACATTTTAGTTACAATCCCTTCACTCCTCTTTATTGCTATTCTTCTGGGACAGAGGGGGACTTGATGGGATTGGAACTAAGCTGAGAAGCACCTTTTCCCAGGGGTATTCTGTAACTGCCAATAGCATCCATATCCGAGAGAGCACCAGCTCCCACCACTGAGTAACTCCAAGCCAGAAAGAGAGCTACTGCCAGAGGCAACTCAGACTTCAGGAAGGCTGAACACTGAGAAGTTCCTTACTCTGAAAGGAACTTTCCAATGATGACAGAAGACCTTAAGATTCCTCCACTCAAAATTTACATACCAGTACCTGAAGTTACGGGGGATGAGATACGGTCTGTGAGTCACTGCATTAAGTTGTGTTAACAGAAGAATACTTCCTCATTAGTGTTATGGAAGTATTTTTCAAGTTTTCATAAAGATTTTTTTGTTCCTCTCAAATAAAATAAGTGTTTGGAGTTGAGGAATACAGAAGAGTTTATGTTGTTCTCAATATCTTTTTCTTTGATCCTCTTCCCCACGTATAGCAAGAGCAGCTGTCAGAATGTGCAGGTTTAGAGCCAACAGATTCACTCTGGAGAGAATAGCTGAGCATAGCTGGCACCCACACTCCATTTGGAGGTGGAGAGTTGCTTTGTTTTTCTTCTGTTTTGGCTTGTTTAGTTGACAAGTAACAGATCAGAGTTATTCACCAGGGAGAGAACACTGCTACTAATCTACCTCCAAAACAAACTCAGAAGCTGAGCCAGGTCACCCTTACTTTCCTGGCTTGAATTTGTCCTGCTCTCTATTGCTGATGATATCAGCAATAATATCCACTGATGAGTGGACGTGAATATGCCCAGGTGGCACATTAACTATCATTGCTTCTATTCCTGACACCAACTAATTAATTCTTGTACTCCTAAGCCAAGCTTTGCTTTTTTGACAGTTTGTTTAGCAGAGAATGAACAGTTAGGTATTGGTGCTGATTCATTCTTCATCACCTGTTATTTCTCAAGCTGTCAGCAGTGACTCCAAATGCAACTCCTTAGATTTGCACTGCCGAGCAGTTCCACTTGCTGTGGACCAAGCAGCAAAAAACTGTCCATAGTATTATGTCTCATGACCTAATAAACCATTTTTTGTAACCCATTCTGACCTTTGTCAGTACTAAATATTAATGGGCAACTCCTAGGATGAATACTGCAATAAGTAAATGCTGTGAAGCTGCCTTTTGTGGACATCCCTGAGATTATGATTCTATAAATCTCTTTGGTGGCAGTGTGCCTTAGGTGTTCCCCAAGATCTCTATGGAGTCTTTCCTGCCTTCTGTTTATGGGCTTTATTTTTTGTTTGTCTGTGGGTTTTTCTAATGTTATTTTTCGAGTCGATGAGTTCCATGATGCAGCTCCATAGTTATGCCAGCACAACACAGCAAAAGGGGGGGCATCAAAGTCAGGATGAACAGCACGAGTGGAAAACAGGGGCTCTCGAAGCTTGTCTGCCCAGCACAGTTGCTGTGCGTGTCACCATGACCTGAATTCAGTAAAGTACTCAAATACTCCATAGTAACAGATGGAAACCACATTCTGTAAATCATGTAAGTTTTAAAAAATGTGCTTCACAGGAGACTTAATTTGCAGGTATAAAGAAACCAAGGCACAGCATTTTTAGAAAGATAACTAGTGTGGAGGTGCCTAATTCAAAAGATATTAGCAGTTCTGAAAGGCTGACAGGAACAGGCAAACAAACAGCAGTAAAGCTGCTTAAAAGGCTATGGACAAACACCCGCTTTTCCTGACAGGGTGATATAGTCTGTTTCCAGTGTCTCACAATATTCAGATTATTTTCTGTATAATCCTTGTGGTTGAATTATTTATACTTAAACATTTAAGTTTGTGTTTTTCCTTACTAAATAGTATCTTATATTTTTCAGACTATTTATTGAATTTGCAAAGGCAATTCTAATTTCTAAAGCTGCCTCTCAGCATATGGGGAGCTCCTCTCAATCTTGTGACATGTTAATAATTATATTTTAATATCCAATTCTATCACCAAAGACACCAAAAAAAGAAAAAGTACACAATTTTAGACACCTCTGTAAAGCCCCACCATATTGCTAATCTTCAAAATGGTTAAGAAAAAAAGAATACACAATCAGTGCATGTCTAAAACCCACTGCAAAAAACCTTCTTCAGATAAGTTTTGCAAGAGGAGATGAAATTATCTTTGAGGCTGAAAGCCACACCAAGCTTTTCTAGAGTGCTAGAGACACTCAATCATCTTTCTGTGAGCCAGGTTGCCTACTAGCCATTATTTTATTAGTCTTAATAATAAACACAGAGAGCTTTGGATTTCTTTTTCACTGCATACCAAATATAAGCTTACAAACAGTAAGCCAGTTTGTATTATGTAGCATATCACACAGTGTTGAAGACTATGATGGCAGCAACACTGCTACTACAGAAGCCAGCAGCCAGAAGCCAGCAGTCTGCTTTTAAGCACCAATATACCTCTGAAGCCTCAGGTGTTATTCCTGGAAATGACAATCATGCATGACAATAATGCTATTTTAAGATTCACCACCTTCTGAAGGTAGCTCTGGACGGATTCAAGACAATAACTTTGATTACTTAATATACTCAGGTATCCTAATCTTGCCCAGCTGTACCCATTTAAACTAGTTCGTCTTCATCTTTCATATAACACAGCTAGTTCCCTATTGATATTATCTTGCTGCTTTTGTAAACTTCTAACACTTTTTTTTTGCATTTTATTTTTTCCTGACAAGAATAGCTCCTTTATTCTGTTTGGTAAAAGCAGAACGCTGTAACTAACAGTGCACAAATTTCATCACATTCCCTGAAATACCAGTTTCAAGAACTTGTATATGTTAATTTGTTAATATACTAATTTCTGTGCATATTGTGCATGTTCAAGGACAAATAAGATTCATAATAAAGAAAGTGGATTGAACTACATGATATGAAAATTGCTAGCAGCTGCAGGAAAGGTGCAGGAATGGCAACTGGCCATCACAAAACAATGTAGAAACAATGAAGACACAGGTAGCAGGTGTCTGTCCAGAGACAGATGCCCTTAAAGCACAGAAAGCCATAAAAGAATAACACGACAGCAAAGAAGCATAACTGGATTTTTAAAACAAAATTCCAAGCACTACTGTTACAGGATAAGCACAAGGTGGAAAACTGTTCATAAATCATATAGACAAAAGTAAGTGGATAATTGCCTGTATGCTGAACATAAGAAAGGGCAGAAGATGAGTATGTTTACTATACATGCTGCAATGGTAAATAGTCTTCAGCCTGTGCAATACAGCACCCTGAAGATAAGAATCCCATTTTACTAATTTATGCTACCATGTCAGATAACAGGTGCTTGTTCTGTTCTGCTATGTGGTGACAGCCCAAGGCAGAGAAATAGGTCTGGGGCAAAAAAGTAGGGATGGTAATCTCAAACAATCATAGCAGCATCTACCCCATTGTATTTAGCATGTATTGATTTCAAAGTAGCCTGAATATGTAATTGGACAGAAAAACTGAGATTCTGTAGTACTTTAGTCCTCAAAGTCTTCTGAACCCAAGAACTAAGCCTAACTATGTGGGTTAGATTAGACAACACAGTTACCTGCCTAACAGGATAAGCCACAGGGCATAGACCAGCTTGTGTAGCAGCTCATGTTTCTGAAATTTGCAAATGCCAAGCAAATGCTTGGGAATCACCTTGCTGGCTTCATAAAAGTATAAAAACTCTTCCTGCTGCTCTGAGAGATCAAGATAGAAAAAAGTGTCAAAAATCGTCCTTTCACATGCAAACACTAGTTTGATGAAAATGTAAGATATGGTGATTCTCAATGGCTCCAGGGCTTCCTTGAATTACTGGGAGTAACTTTCAGCTCTGACTTTTTGAGCAGCAAGTCAGTATTTCTCAGTAAGCATTCCTGACTAGAGTCAGATTAGAGTCACGGCTTTTTAAAAAAAACAAAACAACTTTTTTTACCTTTTTATCTGACACAACATTTATATTTTGTGAGCTTCCAAGGATGAAGGTTTTATCTCTTTCTCTTCCCCAATTCTAGTTCAAGTAGGACAAATTCTTTGGGAATGAATAGGAGCTATTTGGCCTATAAAACTTGCCCTTTTTTGGTTCTATCTTTCTCACATGATGTCATGCAGTTATTTTTCTGAATGACTTCAATGTGTTTGCCTCAACAAGTCTGCTATTTTATTATTATTATACTTTTCATCTTTTTAAAAGGAAAGTTCCACCCTTTCATTAAAAAGAGAAAACCACCCACATTTTTCTTTTCTCTTTTTCCCTTTTGTTTTTTCGTAATATCTGGGAAATGCATTGTAAGGAATATATAAGATGATAAACACTACATATGTTATGTAAAAATCAGCTCTGTGTCTCCTGCTACAATTTCTGTATTAAGAATCTCTGATAATACCAAGCTGATTGTAAATAATTAGCAGGCATCTTATACAACTTTAGTCTGACAGTGTTTCAATTTATTGCTGTCAATGTCTTTCTACTCTATTATATTATTTTATTGTTATTTTGCAAGTATGATATGTGATACACTTATATTAGTAGGAATTAAAGAAAGATTCCTGAAAAAAGATTATTAAGTTTCCTAAAAGAAAGGGTTCAAAAGAAAGGGAATTCTAAAGATTTCTCTAAAGCAAAACTTTCTGTGGTAACTGGAAATATACAAACACAAAAGACAATTCCCTCTCATCTGGCTTCACAAATGAAGAGGACAAATTCCAGATTGCTAAAACGGAATTCTGGATTGCCAGAATGGAGTTTAGCAATCTGGAATTTGGAACAGCAATACGGAATAACAAACTTGAATCTGATAAGGAGATATTTTACGACAGTGACTACCTTTTCTGCCTAGTTTCTTGGTAAAACAAATTTGTATAATCTGATTGTTGGCTTCTCAGTGCTAGAATAACTGCGAAGTATTTCCTGAGAAGCCTGAGGAAAAGCACCGTGCATGTGTCATAGCACTTCTTCTCTGCTAGTGAGAATTTATAATAGCATTTTATCCCTTGATAATATATTGAATTTAAATGGCTATTGTGTACACATTCTGCTACTTTATGGTAGATACAGTCAGAAAACCTGAGCAAGGTGTCACAGAATCTACGTTAGTAGCAGTTCCGAACTACTGAATAGATGTGTCCCTTCCAAAGCAAGCACTCCATTTATATGCAATGGCTACTTTTCAAGAGGAAACAACATACATGTAGGTGACTTAGGACAACTCACATGGCTCTAGGCTACACTGTCCCTAATACCTCCAATGTACTTTGTAGTATTGCTTCAAAGATGGCATGTGTTATTTATACAACATTTAAAATCCTTACAAATATTCAGTTGCTGTTGGCTTATTTTTCCTGTCTCAAGCCCTTCATACACTACGGCTGTTCAAAGGTTCGTTTTTAATCTTGAAATTATTTTTGTATTTTAAAAATATTCAAAGCCATACATATTCACCCAACTTTTTCATGTTTCTCACTTTCTGAAAACCCAATGCAACTAAAATATATCCAGTACGAATTTTAATCCATTTTGACTTCAAAGATATATTCTTTACATTTGATTACTGATGAAATTGTATACTTTTGCAAGGTCTCTTAACTAGCGTTTAAATTTGAATAATTTTTAAATAAAAATATCTGAATTAAACAAATTTAAACACTCCAGGAAATCCTGAATGAGCTTAATTATTTTTCCATATCCCTAAATCACATGCACTAAATACCGCTCCTCTGTTGGGACCTCTGCCTTCTGAAACTCTGTTTATCTCTTTTATTTGCTGTTGCTTTATTTGTATTATCTAATAGTGTGTGCAGTTATACTACAGCAGGTAAAGACAATGAGGAACACTGGTAATTAAACGTGAGAAGCAAAATTTTTGCGCTTCCTTGATGTTCTTCAATACTTNTGAGAAGCAAAATTTTTGCGCTTCCTTGATGTTCTTCAATACTTGTCTAGGAAAAGCCCAGAAGAAATCCTCATTAGAAAGGCATAGAGGAAAGCCATCCAAGATTCTGACGAGGCAAGGAAAGGACCCAGAAAACCTAGCTGCACAAATATTTGCACTACGGGAATGTGGTTAAGTGATTCAATCTCTCTGGTTATCAAGATAAATTATGTTGTAACTGCCATTTCTACCATTCTCTAAGTTCTCAATGACATTCAGCCAGCTGGTTAAAATCTAACCTTTTCCATCAGAGCTTCCCAGACTGCAGTCTACAAGAATCAGAAGACGTTCTATGAAATAACTGCCCCCCCACCTTTTTTTTTTAAATTCATGCACTTTCATTCCCACTCATGCAAAAGGGTGGGAATTCTTGAAGGGAAAACATAAGTAATGGAATTCAACACTTACATTATTGTTAATCATTTCTAAGTCAGTGCTTTATGGTAGTAATGCATGGAATTGTCTGTGTATTTATTTTTCCACTAAATTGAGAAATTCTGCTTTATGTTTTCTGCATATAAACTCTCTTCCCTACTACCACAGACTACCATAGCATTTAAAAAACTGCTTTGCTTCTTATTGGAATATATATCAAGCTGTTTGAATATGTATGTTGTGGAGTAGGGGGGGG
>VZTO01018769.1:19591-32668 GCA_013400615.1 Syrrhaptes paradoxus | reverse complement strand
GCCAGGGAAGGTTTAGGCTGGATATTAGAAAAAATTTCTTCACTGAAAGAGTGATCAGGCATTGGAACAGGCTGCCCAGGGAAGTGGTGGAGTCACCATCCCTGGAGGTGTTCAAGAAACGTGTAGATATGGTGCTTAGGGACATGGTTTAGTGAATTAGGTGGTGTTGGGTTGGACTTGATGATCCTCGAGGTCTTTTCCAACCTTAATGATTCTATGATTCTATGAAAATAACCAAATTTTAGGCAAACAAAACCAAATTATTCCCACAGCATTCATTACAATGCTACTGTGCAAACATGCTGTGGCTTTCCCAGACCATATGAACAAGAGGAGCAACTTCTGCTACTTACCAGCACCACTGTTGCCTCAGTTTCCCACCTGTATGCATCACAGGCTCCCTGCCGCTGTTGCTGTCCCTGTAACTCCTGCAAAACACTGCTCTGGGGGCCAACTCAAGCTATCTTCACAGAAGCACAGGAAAGTGTCCTGCATTCCATGATAGCTTTGGACTAAACGGACCTGGCAACACAAGAGGTTTTTAAAAACTGCTTTTCATCTGCCTGATGCTCCTTGTGCTCAGAGACACAAATCAGTGGCAAGCTGATGAAGCTAACAGCAAGCGCTGTAATCACCAAAATCCCAGCCCTCCATTTGACAGCACAGGGTACAGCAAGGGCTTTTGTAAACATGAGGAGAGCAGTGACAATACTGGATGCACACAGGGCAGGGTGCTCAATGCCCACCTGCCACGCATACCTGCAGCAGCAACACTTGGGAGACCATTCCCTGCTCTACACCAAGCAGGGACAGCAGTAGGGACTGCCCTTTGCAGTCTCCTGGAACAGATGTAGAGCACAGAGGTTAAGGCAGGGGCTTAGTGAGATGAAGGAGGCACTGAACTCTAACAACTCACCCCTGACTAGCCAGAGCAGGAATGTGGCTTGCAGGCAGCTTTATGGTCCCACTTCATACCTTGTTAAGCAGGTAAACAGAGCCCAGAATAGCTGGCGCTGGCTCCTTAGAGATCCTCCTCTGCAAGTACAGCAGCACTGAATACAGCCCTACAAGTTTTTTGGTCCCTGTCATGCATGTACATACATCTGACTGATGCCTGAGGGCATCTGGAACTGGCTAGCAAAGGCCTCCAGTACATCAAGCACACAACAGACCCCTCTACTTGTGGTGTTGTTTCACTGCTCATAAAAGCTCAGCCCTTTCGCAGAGGATGTGCAGCAGAAAGCATGCAGCTTTGACCTGCAGTTGCCCCCTACTCCTGTCAGCACCCATGCTGAAGTCAGAGTACCTCTATTTTAGAATAATTGCTTGTCCTATGTCTCAATTGTTAAAAAAAATCGTCTGGTTTCAGATTAGCATAAAAAAAAGTCACATTGGCACTGACAACAAAATTAGAAAGCTTCAACTTATCTACAGAAAAGATCTATGAAGAAAAAAAAAAGCTGGAAGCTGCTTGAAACTGCAGATGTTTAAATGCCCCAAATTGGTATTTTATAAGACAGAACAAAATGTACATTGATTCCATCCATGAATCAGCAGCCCTTGAACACTACCTAGCAATCTTTTCTGTTTGAGAGCTATTTGGTGGTGATTTAAAGCCTGAATGACAGCAATTCCATCAGGTCCTAAGGAAACTTCTCCAACTGGCTAATTGCCTTCACTAGAAGCCAATTACATTGATTCTGATACTGTATATTCTCAGCAGCTAGGCCACTGGACTTGGAGCTTTTGCTGCATTGTTCCTCTTCCTCAGACAGAAGACCAGAGCAAGCTCTTGAAATGACTTGTCAGCTTACAAACAACTTTGTAGACCAACTTTCTTTACTCTCTAGTTGTACAGAGATGGTCTTCAGGTCCCGAAATAATTGTGTAGCTCTTTTCTGACCTTGCTCCCATTTTTCAACACTCTCTGAGGTGCTGACACCAGGACGAAGCAGTGTTCCTGGCTCCCCAGCACGTTTCTCCCCTGGTCCTACCACTCACCTGGGGACTGCAATCATTGCCCTCTCAGATGCAGTACTGGGCTTGGCGGTCATGTTAGCTAGTTATTTTCTAAGCCCTTTGCATCATCAATGTATTCCAGAGAAGGCCTCCAGCCTTGCTAGCTTGACCTCCATGCTTTGCTCATGGATACACGGCCTTGCACTTAGCAGCATTAGATGAGCCCAGCATTCGATGAGCCCAGCATTCTGCATGATTCAGCTCTGCTCCCACAACTGACCTGTCGCTTACTTCTCCTCCATCTGCAGGATCTCCATCTCCATTTGTGCAATTATTTGGTCTTTAAATCACTGAGAAAGCCACTGGGTAATGCAGGGCTAGGAACCTTCAGTACCTTCAGTACTTCTTTACAGGCATCTTCTAGCTTCCCTTCTCCCTGGTGGAAGATGACTCTCCATCTGCAGCCATTTTATGAGAATTATCACTTCCCCTGGGCTGTGTACAATAACCCACTTTGATTTTGTCTAGTCTGTACTCCTATATCAGAGTATCACCAGGAACAAAGTCACAAGCCTTCAAATTGATGCATAATTACGCCAACACAACAGCATTTATCACCAAAAATCATACTCTTAAGAAGTGGGATCACATCTGTCTGACAAGGCCAAGTTCCCACTCAAGGAAAATTGTATAGTATCATCCTGCCTTCTCTCGTTTCTTTACCAGCTGCAGAGATTATCAGCCTTTTTATGCTTCAAGCAAACTGAAGTTTGGGTAGCCTGACAAGCTACCCACACATTGTCCCAGAATAATACTGATACACTAGGTTTTTTCTACTGCCCTGAAGTTTCTCAAGTGCCTATATTTATGATTCAAAGAGCTCCTTGGCTTACTCTCTAAATATTCTGGACTGCAAGTTAATAATTGTTAACGTTTTGTACATTTTAAAACACTGCCATTTAACATTTTTCCTAATTACTGGAAGCAATTTCTTACTGGAGCAGAAAATACTCTCTTATGAACAAGCTATGAATACACAGTCTTCTTCTTTCCAAATACCAAGAAATAGTTACTGGTTATTTACGCCTTTTCTATTTCATAAGCAAAAATTTTGCAACCATGCTCAGTATGGAGCCTGTACCACTGCTAGGATTTCATGAATCCTTGATACATTTAAAGAATCCCTTCTTATTGTTCCAAACCCACTGCCCAAAGGCTCTTAATTGGTACCCTTCGGTTCTGTCAGTTATCTACATTTCCTGGCAAATTATTTGTCCATGTTGCTTCCTCTATTTTTTTTGTTCATTTTATTTTGGGTTTTTTGTTGCTGCTTTCATCTCCTCTGTTAACCAAACCAGCTTTTTTTAACTAAAGAAGTCGTCTTCACAAATGCAGAATTGTGGTTTCTCAGGGACCCAATACAGGATTCTTGAACAAATCCCAATTATTGTTCACATTTTTATGTTTAAGTTCTTCCTCCCACTTTATTTGGCCTATAATTATTTTCAGATTGGGGAAGCTGGGCCCCCTTAAAGCACCAATCATACAGATTATTGCTTGGGTCTATATATTCCCTTTTCAAATAAGGGAAATTCAGTTCAGACATGAGCACTTGTACCTAAGCAAACATCCTTTTGAGTTTAATGATTAATTCATTTTATTAATCTGGATGAGGTCTGAAATTGCATTACCCCAAGACAGCTGTGATACCTTCTAGATGGAGTGCTATTTACCTATGTGTTTTAGGTGAATAGGTTTCTTCCAGTGCTGCAAAAATACACCTGAAATACCTAAATGGAAGCATAACTTTATTCTTTCTTCTCCTCTGGCAGAGTTTCAAGGAGCTGCTCCCCCAGCCATTGTGCAATACTGATAATAAGTACTTCCATCCCCTGTGGTGTTGTTGATTAGCTAAAACCTTGAGCTTTCCAAGTCTTTTTCTTCTGATTTGCCAACAGCTTCACAGCAAATAAAAAGATACATGGTGTCACCCTTTCTTCTTTCTCCATTTTGTCCTTCATAGAAAGCATGGCTGTAGCTACTTTATTTTTAAACATCCCAAACATGCAACTCATCCTGCCAGACTCCAGCTGTAACAATAGCCCATTTATCTTAATGAACAGGCCTTATAAATTCACACGGGGATGAAACTTGTAATCAAATTACCCTAGCCTAAAAAGTTCCTGTGCACTGGCTGAGCAGCAGAGAGTGTCCTGGAGCCCAGACTTAGGCCATACTGTACGAATTGCTTCACCAGTAACACATCCATCAGCAGCAATATACACAGGTGATCACCCTGCTGCATATTCCTAGCAGTATGGGTTGCTTTGGCCAGAATAAGGTAAGAGCTTCAAAACTGAGCTCAGAACATCAGCAACAAATCTCTGTCTGTCTTGTGCCGGTTAAGGGCATGTCTCCCCTGCTGAGACAGCCCTGGTCATGTGGGCTCACAACCACAGTTGCACCATGACTCAGAGTGCAACCTGGACTGCAGGTGCTGCACGCAGGACCATCACATATGCCAGGGTCAGGCTTTGAAGGAAAAAGGTGGTTGTACCCCTGGGAGCACCACCTCACCTGGCAAACCAGCAGGAAGGGTTGCTGCTTTCCAAGGGCACAGCATACACAGGAATGATGACAACACTTAGCCAGAAGCCCGGCCTGCCCTGGCACTTCTCATTCCAAAGTGAGCAGGATGATCAGGAGGAAGGAGAGCCAGGAGCCAGCTACTGGAGCTCTCAGCAGAGCCTGGCACCAGGCAAGTCCCACACAGGACACATAAACAAGCCCAGGTGGATGCACATGCTCTGTCCCCACCAGCAGTGTCAGCACAGCTCAGCATCTCCACAGAGAAGTCATGCCCTTTGTTTCAGCTGCTCATTTCAGTCACCCCTCTGAGAAATGCAGCCTCAGTTATGTTTTGGGAATGACCTTCCTGCACCTGCACAGTGGGGCAAAAGCCCAGCACTCTATCTCCAAAGACAGCAGAGCACCTACAGAGCAGCTGGCACTTGCCCTCAATTCAAGCAGTCAGGGGCTGAGGGATGTCTTGAGCCTGAGATGGCATTAGCATATGTATGAGATTCCCTAGTGTGACTATCCTTCATCCATCTGTTTAATTCCTTTGAAACTGTTTACACATCTTGGTGTCTGAGCATCCTTCATACAGGAATGCTGGAAATTAATGACATCTTGCATGGACATGCATCTACCTGGTAAGCCTGCTGCCTGATAATAATTTCATTGAGGGACCAACCCAATCTTTCCACTTAACAAAAAGAATGAAGAATTGTTCCTGCTGCTTCATTTCTGCATTAGGCCACATAAAGCAACAAACATCTTAAAACCTTCCTAACTAGCTAATAAAAGCCTTCATGAAGATTATAAGAAACAATTACAGGACTATAGAAAATTGCAAGTCAACAAGGATACTGGAAACCATACCCTTTCCAAAAATCCTCACAGCTTTTTGTGAGCGTTCAAGTTTACTTGGTAACAGTGAACAGACTTGAATAGAGTGTACAGCAGTAGGAATTCAGAGGAATACAAAACCAACGCATCACATGGGAAGACATGGGAAAGAGAAACGGTAGTTAGTAGACCTAAAAATGTAAATACAGATAAGAAACAACTGCGTAAAACTACGAAGACCCCTGCAGGCAAAGTTCTTTGCCACACAGCATTCAACATACTTAGAATCATAAAATAGTTTTAGTTGGAAGGGACCATGGAGGTCATGTAGTCCAACCCCCCTGCAGTAAGCAGGAACATCTTCCACTAGTTTAAGCTGCCCAGAGCCCCATCCAATCCACCTTGAATGTTTCCAGAGACAGTCCATCTACCACCTCCCCANAGATTATTGCTTGGGTCTATATATTCCCTTTTCAAATAAGGGAAATTCAGTTCAGACATGAGCACTTGTACCTAAGCAAACATCCTTTTGAGTTTAATGATTAATTCATTTTATTAATCTGGATGAGGTCTGAAATTGCATTACCCCAAGACAGCTGTGATACCTTCTAGATGGAGTGCTATTTACCTATGTGTTTTAGGTGAATAGGTTTCTTCCAGTGCTGCAAAAATACACCTGAAATACCTAAATGGAAGCATAACTTTATTCTTTCTTCTCCTCTGGCAGAGTTTCAAGGAGCTGCTCCCCCAGCCATTGTGCAATACTGATAATAAGTACTTCCATCCCCTGTGGTGTTGTTGATTAGCTAAAACCTTGAGCTTTCCAAGTCTTTTTCTTCTGATTTGCCAACAGCTTCACAGCAAATAAAAAGATACATGGTGTCACCCTTTCTTCTTTCTCCATTTTGTCCTTCATAGAAAGCATGGCTGTAGCTACTTTATTTTTAAACATCCCAAACATGCAACTCATCCTGCCAGACTCCAGCTGTAACAATAGCCCATTTATCTTAATGAACAGGCCTTATAAATTCACACGGGGATGAAACTTGTAATCAAATTACCCTAGCCTAAAAAGTTCCTGTGCACTGGCTGAGCAGCAGAGAGTGTCCTGGAGCCCAGACTTAGGCCATACTGTACGAATTGCTTCACCAGTAACACATCCATCAGCAGCAATATACACAGGTGATCACCCTGCTGCATATTCCCAGCAGTATGGGTTGCTTTGGCCAGAATAAGGTAAGAGCTTCAAAACTGAGCTCAGAACATCAGCAACAAATCTCTGTCTGTCTTGTGCCGGTTAAGGGCATGTCTCCCCCGCTGGGACAGCCCTGGTCATGTGGGCTCACAACCACAGCATCAAGCCTTCCCAAAGCTGCACAGCCCTGAGATGTCTAGTGAAAGACCTGGAAGACTTAGTTTTGTGCTGATTCTGTGCAACTGTGGAAAGCTAATCTGCTTTAGCCTTGTTTACCATTAGATTTTGACATAACTTGCCTGTCCTTACGGGTGCACAGCAGAGGAATAAAACTGTGGGAAGAGACCAGTGGATTTGGAGTCATTTAGCCAGCTCCCCCCTGTAAAACAAGTAGAAGAGAAGCCCAAAGCAATAACAAAACCTGTTTTTCATCCTGTTTCTTTAAGTATACCAGGGAGTCAGGACTCAACGGTCTGATGAAAAGTTTGCAGGTAGAGAGGTAGGAAGATGCTTAGGATAATGTCCAGATGAAAGTTCAAATTTTCTCAGCAGTTGAAATCTTTAAGCAGTTAATCCAGGACACCCAGCAAAGGTAAAGCTTTTTCCTGAAACAACTGAAAATTTGGTCTACACTGAATCAGAGGAATCCAGGGCTGTAGCTTCAGTAGCAGGTTCCTCAACAACATCCTACACTGGGACACATCCAGTGGCACACAACTGCAGGGTTGCAGCTCTCCCACTAGTTCAGAGCTTCTGGTGTTGTTTGCATAATTGGTTCCCATAAGAAGTCTAAACACTTCCTCTGAGCTTGCAGGAAGCTCTTCAAAATGCCACAAGGTGCCCGAAAAGCGAAACCAGGGAGCTGTAGTGACACAGTCCCATGCTGCCTTGCCTCAAGCATGAGTAAGAATGGGGTTGAGCCATGCTCAGAGCAGGCTCCTTGCTCAGCCAAGTGGAGCATACCATGAAACCCATTTCCTTGGTGGTGGTAGGATGGCTTGTCCTCTGTGACATCCCAGTACACCAACAAGTGCCACTTCTGAAAGGCTGAGGGACCTAACCATACTTGGGGTGCTCTCAAGACAGTGACAAGGCACAACACTCTCCCTATGAGCCATGCATCTTAGTGGCTACAGCTATCGTGAGCGGATATCTCACCCCCAGACATAGCCAGGAAAGGCAGCCAGCACCTCAGCTTTTACTTGTGGGAGAGAAGAACATCCACAGGATGATGTTTGCTGTCTGGATCACGTTGCACCTGGTAGCACCAATGTATTTGCAGCAAAATCAGCCAGATTTGATGCACAGTTGCAAACCCAGGTGATCTGAGTTTTGACAACCTGACGGTCCATAAAGATGTATAAGTATTTTTTGCACATGGTACTGTTTGTGGGACACAAGGGGAACAGGACACATTGATAAATTATAAGTAATACACACAGAAATTAAGGGTTTGAGTAAATTAGATGAACATTAGACTCTTAGCACTGAGCCCACTGATGATGCAGCCTCTGTGCAAAAAGGCAAAATAGGCCAACACAAAAACACATAAAAGCTGCCATTGAGAAAATATCATTTGCTAGCATGTTCTTGTAATACATTTACCAGAGGCTTCATTTAAATCAAGTCTGAAACAGTGTATCTTTTTTTGCCAAAGATCAATTTGAGTTGCCAAGGGTAACAATCCCGCTAGTCTTGTTAGAGCAGAGCAAAAAGACTGAGAAGTGCACAAGGCCAACTACCTAAATCTTCCCTTTCACAGTTATATGACAAGATTGGGATCACAGTAAATTGCAGACTAAACACTGTTATACATTTGGTTTTAATCGACAGGACTGTTGCATGGATATATCCCTTCATAAACCTCTCCCTGGTTTCAGACTGCATAGACAACTGCTCCTCACGCACTTGTTTGTTCACGTTTGACCTCTTGCGTGCTCAAATAAGATAAGCCTCGTGAAAAGGAAGAAAATGTGGAGGTCTGAGTGCTCCACCAGGGTCAGTGCCAAGTTTAGGTTGGCTGACCGCTCCTTAGCAACTTCCAAGCCCAACTCCTGTTCCCAGCAAGCCAACAGAGCTTGACATCTGTTGTGTCCGAGCACCAACTTTTACTACCACTTGTCTCAGGTCAAGCTTCTGAGCATCTGCCCACACTGACTGCACGCGCCAGGAGGCTGGACAGATGCACCATGACTCAGAGTGCAACCTGGACTGCAGGTGCTGCACGCAGGACCATCACATATGCCAGGGTCAGGCTTTGAAGGAAAAAGGTGGTTGTACCCCTGGGAGCACCACCTCACCTGGCAAACCAGCAGGAAGGGTTGCTGCTTTCCAAGGGCACAGCATACACAGGAATGATGACAACACTTAGCCAGAAGCCCGGCCTGCCCTGGCACTTCTCATTCCAAAGTGAGCAGGATGATCAGGAGGAAGGAGAGCCAGGAGCCAGCTACTGGAGCTCTCAGCAGAGCCTGGCACCAGGCAAGTCCCACACAGGACACATAAACAAGCCCAGGTGGATGCACATGCTCTGTCCCCACCAGCAGTGTCAGCACAGCTCAGCATCTCCACAGAGAAGTCATGCCCTTTGTTTCAGCTGCTCATTTCAGTCACCCCTCTGAGAAATGCAGCCTCAGTTATGTTTTGGGAATGACCTTCCTGCACCTGCACAGTGGGGCAAAAGCCCAGCACTCTATCTCCAAAGACAGCAGAGCACCTACAGAGCAGCTGGCACTTGCCCTCAATTCAAGCAGTCAGGGGCTGAGGGATGTCTTGAGCCTGAGATGGCATTAGCATATGTATGAGATTCCCTAGTGTGACTATCCTTCATCCATCTGTTTAATTCCTTTGAAACTGTTTACACATCTTGGTGTCTGAGCATCCTTCATACAGGAATGCTGGAAATTAATGACATCTTGCATGGACATGCATCTACCTGGTAAGCCTGCTGCCTGATAATAATTTCATTGAGGGACCAACCCAATCTTTCCACTTAACAAAAAGAATGAAGAATTGTTCCTGCTGCTTCATTTCTGCATTAGGCCACATAAAGCAACAAACATCTTAAAACCTTCCTAACTAGCTAATAAAAGCCTTCATGAAGATTATAAGAAACAATTACAGGACTATAGAAAATTGCAAGTCAACAAGGATACTGGAAACCATACCCTTTCCAAAAATCCTCACAGCTTTTTGTGAGCGTTCAAGTTTACTTGGTAACAGTGAACAGACTTGAATAGAGTGTACAGCAGTAGGAATTCAGAGGAATACAAAACCAACGCATCACATGGGAAGACATGGGAAAGAGAAACGGTAGTTAGTAGACCTAAAAATGTAAATACAGATAAGAAACAACTGCGTAAAACTACGAAGACCCCTGCAGGCAAAGTTCTTTGCCACACAGCATTCAACATACTTAGAATCATAAAATAGTTTTAGTTGGAAGGGACCATGGAGGTCATGTAGTCCAACCCCCCCTGCAGTAAGCAGGAACATCTTCCACTAGTTTAAGCTGCCCAGAGCCCCATCCAATCCGACCTTGAATGTTTCCAGAGACAGTCCATCTACCACCTCCCCAGACAACCTGTTTCAGTGTTTCACCACCTTAAGGGTAAAATATTTTTTCTTTATATCTACTCTAAACATCTCCTCTTTTAGTTTAAAACCTTGTCCTATCACTACAGGCCCTGTTAAAAAGTTTATCCCCATCTTTCTCATAAGCCCCCTTTAAGTACTGAAAGGCAGCAATCAGGTCTTGTCAGAGTCTTCTTTTCTCCAAGCTGAACAACCCCAGCTCTCTCAGCCTCTCCTCAAAGGGGAGGTGTTCCAGGCCCTCCTGTGTCCCAGGTGTTTCGTGGCCATCCTGTGGACCCGCTCCAACAGGTCCATGTCCTTCCTGTGCAAATCCCAACTCTATCATTAATGTATTTTGAAGATAGAACAAAGGTGAGAGGAGCAAAATAATTAGGGGAAGAGAGAAGAGGTGCTGTGTAATCTGGATCTCTTGTTAAAAGAAATATTGTCTGCTGGCTTGCAGTTCGTCTTGACTACAAAGCAGGCAGGGACTGGACCGTACAACAAGGGTAATACTCTCTCTTTCCTAGGAAGCAGTGAGAATAAAAAGGACTTTGCATCTCCCAAGCATGAGTTCTCAAAGAAACACTGTGGAAAAGCTGTAAAGAACCACAGACAAACTCAGATGCACAACCAAGGAAAGATGAGGATAGTGACAATACCACTGCACCAAGCACACAGGGGACCACCACGATGAAAGAGACACTGCTAGGCCTGGGAAGAACTGAAGGAACAGTTAAACTGCTCCAATGGGAAAGGCTCAACAGGTTCCCTTTGCTTCATTTAACAAAAAGCACATTAAAGGACAAACCAACTACAGTTGCAGTACCCGCATAAGGTAAAGTTGATAGCAGAGGCTCTTTGGTGGAATACAAACCCTCACAAAATCAAATAGCTGAAAGCTGAAGCTGAGCTGCATTCTCAGTCTGAATGTATCTAGGTTTGTTGAAAAAAAATAAAATTTAGTCTTCAGAACCACTGCCATGGGACAGAAATCCTGTCACTGGGATGCAGGAGTTAAGGGGGATCCCCATGGACCTGGCAATCCCATCTGGGACAGAAAGGAACCATCCTACAGCTGCTGGACAGGAGGGTGACAGCAGTGCAGTCCAGTTCTTAGATCAGAAAGGATGTTGTCTTCTACAACTTTGCAGGCACACATCTTTAGGTTGTTGAGACTGGTTGCAACTTTTCTGTCCAAGGGAAGAGCTGGCAGCTTGAATTTAGTAATGGGCAATAAGTAGCAAGCCCTCAGGATCAGGTGTCAGACAGAGCAACAGCATCAGGCCACCATTACAGATTACCATGAAGTCTGTACCAAGACCTGAGAACACACAGACCAAAGCTTAGCACAGAAGCACCCGACTGCCTGACCAGTCGAATGAGCCAATCCCGCATACCCTCCCTGCCCCACACTCCTCACCACTGTTTTTCTCCAAAAAGCATACAGTCCAGAGCTTCTGTGTGCACCCTTGAGTGGTCTCCAATGCCCAGGACCTCTCTCAGGCTGCTGACAAAGCTATGCTCCTCTGCGGCAACAGTACTCTCCCCGAAAGGCACCAGATCTCAGGTATCACAGAGTGTGTCTGCCAACAAGCTCACCAGTTCAGTGCTGAGTTGTTAGAGGAGAGACAGATAACCCAGTCACGAGTACGCTCAGAGCGGTGCACACAACTCATTGCCCAACCCTTGCTAACTGGGAAAAGAGGAAAGTGTATTGGCACGCTCACATTGTAACACTAGGAGGCAGCCACAGGCAAGGGGCCATCCATGGTAGCTGCAAGGAGAGATGAAGCCACATTTGCTGCCTCGTGTCTTCTGTTTCTGCTATGTAATATCCTGAGTAAAGGGCATTTTTAATGGGAAAATCCAGATACTTGATAGGCTTGCAGAGTGCAAATGCGAAGAGCTTAAATGGCACGTGACCAGTGCAGACCAATGCCACAGCAAAATTGACAATTTGGGATTTCATAGCCCTACCGCAGAGTCCAGGCTGTTTTAAACAAAGTCCCCACCCTTCTGAATGCGGAGATAGCAGATGAGCAAATGAATTCCCCTTTTACTCTCACCAAGGGAAGAACCCCGAACTCCCCAGGTAGTCAATAAGATTTTAATTGAACTCTAATTATGACAACAGAAATGCTATGCCTTATCTATTTTGGTTCCCACCAGGCAGCTCATTCCCCATCCCTGATGTCTAGACATGAAGGCTGCAGGTGTGTCTACACACAAACTGAAAACAAAAACAAATTTAGGTCACAGACTCCAGCAGCCAAAGATGCAAATAGCATCAATTCTGTTCTTTCAGCTCCAGTTCATGTACAGAAAAACCCTGATGATCCCATCACCTGAGGACCAAGGGCTGTTCCCGACCCATAAATCTTGAAATTACACCCTCGGGGCAGCAGACGCAATCAGGTTACTGAAAGTAGTGTCCTGTCCAACTTGTTCAGCAGTGACTTCTCTGCTCCCCATCAGCTTTTTCATCAAGCAACTGCTCTTCACTTTGCTCCAAGTAGATGTGGTCTATCTCGATTTCAGAAAAGCATCTGACACCATCTTCCACAGTATCCTTGCGCCTAACAGAGGAAGTGCAATCTGGATGATCGGGTAGTGAGATGGATTGTGAACTGGCTGGAGAAAAGAAGCCAGAGAGTTGTGGCGAATGAAGGGGGTCTAGTTGGAGGCCTGTATCTAGTGGAGTCCCCCAGGGTTCAGTACTGGGACCTGTGCTGTTCAATATATTCATCAACGACTTGGATGAGGATGTTTGCTGATGATACAAAACTGGGAGGAGTGGCTGACACACCAGAAGGCTGTGCTTCCATCCAGTGAGACCTAGACAGGCTGGAGATTTGGGCGGGGACAAATTTCATGCAATTTAACTAGAGCAAGTGTAGAGTCTTGCATCTGGGCAAGAACAACACCAGGTTCCAGTA